>JBBDHI010000016.1:10340088-10351669 GCA_037177115.1 Craterocephalus stercusmuscarum
AGACTGAAAAATATGACCCAAAAAGAATAATAAGATTTATATGCTGCACCGGAAGTGAATAAATTACATTTTTCGGCTATCTGGACCGCTTGGAAAAGACAAAAACAGGTATGTAAGGCCCTAAAAAAGTGGATTTCCCATGATATGTTCCCTTTAATTTTCAAACATTTCTTATTTATTATTACTTTTATCAGTTTCAGCTCATTTCAGTGACAGCGGATTTCTTTCCTTCTTTCATGAAAAGGAAGCAATAATTTTACAGACAACTGTATTGCCATGGTTGATTTGTCAATTTAAAGAGAACTTGCATATATTGTTTTTTGGGGGGTAAATGCTGAAATTTAACCTTTTTCAAAAGTAGAAATGAAGTTATAAGTTCTGTGAATTTAGGAAGACACCAGAGCCTCAGCCTTTGTAATGGAAACATATGTGTATGGACTTCATCTGCACTGTGTGTCAGGTCACATGTATCAATGAATCAAAATGCGCTTGCAAGAGAGAGTGTAAGAGTATGGGAAAGAGATCTATCAAAATGACACTTAAAGGCTTGTAGACCCATGAGCTGCTCAGCCAAAGTGAAGTGGAAGTCCCTTAGCTCATTCCTGGTTCTCACACATCTATTTTAATTTTGCTGCTCACTGTCAGTCTTGCCTGACTAACATGTGATCAATATAGGCAGACATCCATGTAATTATGATAGATTGGATTTCTCTGAGCATGAAGCCAGTGACGTGGGCCAGGGGGAATGTGACATGTTTAGTGGGACAGCAGGTCTTTTCTCATTAGCCAGCGGACTCCTGTTTTTGGTGTCTGCAGTTGAGCATGTTCAACTACATCTGTAGTTCAGTTCAGCCATCCTAGTACAAAAGGAGTGTCTCCAATATACCTGCAAAAAGAGCAACAGTGCCTTGGAAATCATATGTAAATAGATGTGAACCCTATAATTGATTATTTCAAATAATTGAATCTAACTTCTTCAGCAGTTGATAATCAGTGCGTCTCCTCTGCTTTGGGGTGTTTTGCCCACTCTTTCTTGCATAGCTTAGCCAGATGAATGCGCTCAGTGGGGCATCTGGCAGGAGCAACCCTTCTCAGGTCCAAACACAGCATTTTGATCAGACTCTGACTTGGCCAGTGTAGAGTGTGACTCCTCTCTCTTTCAGCAGCCTTTCCTTGGACATTTTGTTATATTGCTTTGGGTCATTATCTTGTTACATATCCCATGTTTGGCCAAGTTATAACTCCTCTGCTGACAGCAAGATTATTTGTCCAATAATTTGCTGATAGCATTCAGAATTCATACTCCCCCTGGTTATGTGGAATAGCCCAGTTCCAGGTAAGGATAAGCAGGGCCAGAACTTTAGATGGCACCACTACTCTTCCACTACCATCCCCTTGCTGTGGGAGAAGATTTTTTGTTGTGATTTGGAGTGCTGGCTTTCCTTGAAACATTGTGGTTTTGTTAGTGATAGGACCCCTCTGTCCAGATGATTACCTTCCACAAGCTTTGAGTTTCTCTTGCAAAATCCAAATGGAAAACTCTGTTCTATTCTGAGAACGCAGGCTTGGCTTCTTCAATATAAATCTTCCATTAATGTCATATCAGATCTCTTTTCCATTTTCCCAGTCAGAAATGTCAATTAAATATCCTTACAAGATTATCTGCTGCATTATCTTAGAATGTTTGCCTTACAATGCTTATATGTTAGCGAATGATACATGAAACAAGCTTACTGTTGGGTTATTACTCCATACAATAGACGATTATCTTTCAGCGGCAACAAGTTATTTAACTCCAACTGAGGCAATAAGTAGTGTCTTTCTTAAACAACCATCTCAAAGGACACATCCTGTGGCTGTGGAATAGATGTTAGTAAAGGAGTTAGGAAAGCATCAAACATTGAGGCTAACCAGATAATCAGGCTTCAATTTGAAAGGGAGAATAAAGATTGGGCTGTGGAGCAATAGAAAAAGGTCATGTGGTCTGGTTAGTTTGTACTGTAGAGTGGTCTAGAGTGATTGTACCATCAGGGTAAGAAGGGAGGCAGATGAAGTGATGCACCCATAGTGTCTAGTGCCCTCTGTAAAAGCCTGTGAGGGCAGTGTTATGATAAAGGGTTGCTGCACTTGGTCAGGTGTAGGTTCAGCAACATTGTGTCCAATGAGGTCGGCTGACCACCTGAATATATTGAATCAGCAGGTTTTTCCATGCATGGATTTTTTTCTTCCCCTTCCCTGTCTCTCTGTGTTGGGCGCCAGTCAGCGACCTGTCCAGGGTATACCCTGCCCTCCATCTGCTAATTGCTGGGATAGGTCCCAGCCTCCCATTACCCTGAACTAAGCTGAACTATACTGGACTAAGCAGTATAGAAAATGGATGGCTGGATGGATGGACAATGCCAGGGTTAATAAAGCTCAAACTGTGAAAGAGTGGTTCAGGGAGCATGAGGCATCATTCTCGAATGTAGAATGGCCACCACTGAGTCCAGACCTAAACACCATTGGGAATTTTTATGTCCTAGAGAAGGCATTGTTGCACAGTGGTTGGACTCTATGCAGCACTCGATGGAAATAAATCTTGTGACATTGCAGAGTGATATCGGAACAATGCCACAATGAATGTGTGCCCTGATCAAAGTGACTACTGTCAGATAGTTTAGGTGAGACGAAATATTGCTGTTAAAAGCTTGTTCATGTGAAGAATTTTCGCTCACCGTAATAGCTCACCTTATTTTGTTGTGCGGGAAAAATGCATGGAAAAAAATATCGTGACAAGCAAACATCACAGAATAACTCAAGCAAACATTTGCCAATCAACACATAGAAGTTCAGATAAAAACATGCAGATTTTGAGTGGACTCCTGCAGGCATGATGCTGTCTTGGCCCTGTGTGAATTTATCCAGTGAATAACAAGTTACACTTGTTTAGTTTACAAGAAGGGGAAATCAAATTTCACACACAAGCTACAAGCTCCAGTTGTTATGAATAATGTTTTCAAGTGTACAACTGCAGTACGTTCATTTGTCCTGCTTTGCCATAAGCTGTAGGCCAAATCACTTCAGACCTTCTGACTGTTATTTGGGCAACAAAGCAGCTGTACTCTTACAATGAGCATTCTAACATTGTGGAATTGTTTTGTTTTTTTCATACAGTTGAATTGCCAAAATATACTTCTGTTGAATAAATTATAATTGTATGATTAAGTAGATCACTGCATTGGACGGGGAATTCCCATTATGACTGTCATGATAATATAACTGCAATTTGAAACTGTCAAAATGTTGCAGTTGCATGTTGTGAAACTGGATTTCCACATTATTGTTCCACTTTTTTCTATGAAATTAATTTACTTATGGGTTAAGCTAATGCCTTTGTAATAATGTAATCTCATTGCACAACTGTCCTCTGATGTGGACATTTCATCGTCACCATCTGCAGTCAGACATATTTAAAATGGATTGCAACATGCATTGCTTCAAAACTTTAAGGTTCTTTAATGAGCACAGATACACCCGAAAACCTTTATAAATTGCAACTGCGAGTTTTTAAAAGTGTGCACTGATACCAAGGTTGTGTTTGTGGACATGAGCCCTTGCAGCTTTGATGCATGCCTCAAAGATCACCACCATTGAAAATTGGTTTTTGGCCTTGTCCTCAGACATTTTTCTGAATTTACTTTTCAATTCTCATTTTCAAAATTTTCCATTCTCATTGATTCTTTTGAATGCTTGGATTTTCTTGGGGTATCCTAAATTCGCAAGAGCAGAGTTTGGAAAAGAGGACATTTTAAGAAGAAAGCTCCAGAAATAAGTGTGAGGAGCTTCATCAGCCATGCTGGTTCACCTTCAGTAAGACTGTTTGGTTCACCAAAAGAAGCTCACTGTTCCCCTCTTTGACTCTGCCACAGCCTCCCTGTGGGAGTCTGCCATGTGTCAGCAACCTTAATTACTACACCTCATCTCCTAAAAGATTAATGAAGCCTCCGTTCTCACAGTATTTATAATCTTATCAGTCATTTGCATTCTGCTGTGCATACACACCACGGCATGTGTCTGGACTAAGGTTTGTGAAAGTGCATCCGTGCAGGAGCTCTAGTGGCAGATCATTCTCATCCACCCAGTCTGTTTGCCTTTGTGACTCCAATTTAAGATAATTTATATACATGTTTCCAAAATAATGCTTTGAAAATGAGGCAAGCCGTTGACACATTTGTTTTGCTTAATTGCGTAAAACTCAATTTTTCCTCAGGTGTTGAAACCCTCTAGGGTAAGGCTCGGTTCATTCAATTTCCCATTTTAATATTACTTTTTATGCAGCTTGACATTTTGGGGGTTTAGTACAGGAAGCAGGACCCAAGACAGGAGGAAAAAAAAAGATTTATTGATGGGATGGAGCCAAAGTTGCTGGGACTGCATGCTTGCACAGTGAGGAGGAGGAGGAGTGGGGGGATGCTGGACGAGATAAGACTGGTGAATCCGGACAAGAGTACTGGGAACTCTATCCAGAGTGAAATGAAATCTGACCGTGAGGAAAAAATTCGACCTTTCAGGCAGGTGACTGTGCAGAGTGACCAGAGGATGGATGAACCCACAGCACTGACTCATGATAAGTAATTTCCCACAGCTTGAAGAAGTACAAAAATCCACTCAATAAAATCATGACTGAAGATCTGGAACAGGCAAAGGTGGGTAAGATCGATGATAAAAAAAAACTTTCAGATGTGGAAGCATAGCCGATGTGGCCACACAAAACCACTGGAAAGCAGACAAACTGGCACCGGTCAGAGAGCAGATCTAACCTTTGAAGGAGGCAGCTAGAGGTAGTCACAGGTGAGCTGCATGAGCCATCGAATTAGCAACTACAATCCACACTGAAGGAAGGCAGGAGCAGGATACAAAATCCATGCAGGAAAAACCCCACAAAGCCCAACAGGTGTGTGTTTATATGTGGAATTTGTGGCTTTGTTGACGCCCATGACAAACCACGTTGAGAATAATTATCTTTTTAAATTATTAGTGCTAATGCTCCCACTAGCTTATGTCCCTGTTCTCACAGTGGCCAAGTTACATGGTGTTTTTTAATTGGAATTAATAATTTGAGAAAACTAATGAGCCATTTTTGCTTGATTTGGATTCTAGTTATGAAGCAGCAGCTAGCCGCTAGCATGCTACATCACTTTCACCTGAACAGACTCAGTTTGAGCCCGTTTGTATCAGACAAGCGCTGTTTATGGTCGTCATGGCGACAGATCGAGGGAACGAGCATGCGCAGAATGACAGGAATTAACTGGAAGTGGAATTAAGGTTTACATGATAGAAAATGAGAGAGGAATTCTCTAATTCAGACTTAAGAGAGGAATAAACCAGCCACTTTATTTGGAATTAATTTCAATTCCGAAACTAAATTTGAATGAAGTGTTTACATGGTCTGTTTAAAGCGGAATTAGCATTAATTCCGAATTAAAGAGGAGTTAGAAGTCTCATGTAATCGTGGCCACTGAGGCAAGTCAAACAGAAGACTTTAAGATAGAGAGCAACAAAACCCAGAATAAAAAAATGGATAAGGTCATAAGGGTCTGTCTGTCTCTTTCATCTTCCTCTCGCTCTATGTAATATTTATATAATGGCCTCCTTTCTTTCTCCCACTAGCCAGAACACACGTCTGATTGAGAAAACTATGGCCTAGTTCAAGGACATTCCCAAAACAAGTAATTGTTCATTTCATTTGAGTCAAGAGTCAGGCTTCCTTCACTTGGCTGCCTGTGTATATCTGTCTGAATGTGTAACAAGGCAGTAAATCCTATTCCAACTGCACTGGTACATTTAAATTACAGTGCAGATGGGAATTTCTATAAAAAATTAGCCCTTATTATTATGCATAACTGCAGTTATACCCTTGAATTCCCCTTCCTCTTCAAGTCACCAAGTGTTCATTTGAATGATGTCCCAAATATAAACAAAATATGAAAATGGCTGGGCAAGACGCTGCCAGCCAAATCACAGTTATTAATATCAATTTATTCTCAACCTCTTGTCTTTCTCACAGTTTCTGCATAATCAAGCTGTCATCAGGCAGAAATATTGAGATAGGGTAGATGGGGTAGAGGTTAGAAAGGGAAAGAGAGGAAACGAGATAAACAGCTAAAACCTCAGGGAAAAAGTATTTTCTTTAAAATGCTCAGCTCAGTAGCTGAATGTGAGTCAGCGTTGAGTTTGTCAGAAGTTTAGAGTTTTTTTTTTTGTTAAATATGAATGTTTATACAGGGAAAGGATAATTAGGGCAAGTTAACAGTCATCTGAGGATTGTGTGGATGGAATGCTTGACAGTAGTTTTGAAAATCTCATGTCATGTCCCAGATTGCAGATATGTATTGTGCTTTTTGAAATATGTTTTATTATCTCTGATTATCTGAAGCACTTCCTGAGAATCATCAGTGGTAATTGATTGAGGTGCCATTAATTTACATGATAATGTGGCAGAAAAAGCACTGCCCCGTGTGACAGGTGACAGATGATGATGGGCAACTTAATTGGAGTTATTAAAGGAAGCAGAAACATTTTGTCGGATGCTGTTGTTTGATTCAATCTCTTCTTTTAGCAAATATAATATTCTTACGCAAGTCAGTCATTTGAATATTAATATATATATAAACTTGTGTAGTAATTTTTCCATTAATTTATAATCAACACACCTTACATTCTGAATAGATCTGCCTTCTAAAATTTTTGCAACATCAGATCCTTTTGAACTATTTCAGTGTAAAATATACTGTTGAAACAAATTTACTTCTGAGTAGGGCTCTTTTTATTATCTCAATTAATTACACAAGTGTCCTGAATTAACTCGCAATTAATCACTTTATATTAATCATGGAATTTTTCATCCTTATTTAATCAATTTTATGTTTTTTTTTAAACAATATATTCAGATTTTTAAGATATTGATGTGAACTGTCAGTGTAAAAGATCCATTCTGTGTCTGTTTCTACTTGAGAGCCACAACCTGCTTTCTACATCACTTCCTGAAACTATGTTGAGGATGTGTGTGTTAATCATACATTAAAAGAATGGCTGCTGTTAATAAGAATTTGCATTTACGCATTAATAACAGCTATTAAAAGAATGACATTCACCACCGACAAATATTTCAGTTACTAGAGCTGCTTAGGTAATTCAGTAATATACTATGAAAATGATAATTGTGTTTCTTAACATTAAAGGATGAAAATATATTTTAGTTGTCTCACAAAACAAGAGCAATGGAAACAATACTGTATGTGGTATTTTGCTGATAAATTGCTGTAATATGAGTGAACGTGTCCATTTAATCAAAGTTTGTAAAAGTTGCTCACTGAAACAAAGCAACAGACCTATTACTGTGTCCTATATTAGGGCCAGGAAAAAATTGACTGTACGCTACTTAAGACTTCCTGTGAGATGGTCTGGACCTTTGGGCCTACAATAATTACTAAGGACAAAGCAACAGAAGTTGTCTTACTCAGTGAATAACTGTATCATTTTTGTCGTACAGCTGATCCACAACATTTTTTATACAATTTCACTCACAACTATTATGACTTTTTTCCTTTAATGTTATTCTCTTATCTTTTTATCAAAAGTCTTGTATATCTCAAGTTTAAACCAAGAAGAAAAAGGTGATTAAAAAAATGATTACTTTCATTAATCCAATTCTCAAAATTAGAAATGCTTAAAAATCACAATAATGTTATAGATTAAGTGGCATATAAAAAAAGTGCATACTTAGTTATTTCAAGTCTTATCAAAATTGCCAGTTTTTATGCTTCCACTCAAATTAACTACCTTCATTTAACCCTGAATGGCACTTTAAATCTAGTGTGAGTCTGCTGAAAAATGCAGCCTATGGCTCATGGTTTTTCATTTTTGTGCGATGGTTTACGACGCTTCCTATATTCTTATGGAAACACACAGCCATTTCCAACTAACCTTGGGCCAAGACGGAGGCTGAGGAGGGAGAGGCAGGAGCAAATAGGAGTATTAATCACGAGACAACCTCACCAACACTTCCCACTCCCATCACCTCCCACATGTACACTCAAAGACACACACACACAATTTAACAGGAGGCTGCAACCACATACATGGAGCTCCCTGCCAGACAGAACCAATCATTCTCAGCGAGGCAATGAGATCCCTGATGAGCAGCATCAATAGTAATCATAGAATTTGCCATGATGGTGATGGATTTTTATGCCTTTTTGCCCCCATTACAGGTCAATCCGATACCTAAGCGAAATATGTATTTACTTTGCTGAACTCTTGAATACTATATCAACAATTGTTGTAGCACAAGGTTTCGCTAAACTGCATTTGTTGTTTTATCTCGTTTTACTTGTATTTATTCTGTGTTGTTTTAGAGTACTTCACTGTTTACCTATTGAGACTTAAGCAGCCTGATTACACAAGCAAATAAACTTATTAATTCATTGAAATCATCTTAGACCTTTTCTTTCATGGCTGTAAATCTGTTGCAGGCTTTACAGTTTGCACACCGTATTATCTGTTTTCAAACTTTGTTTGCCCCCAGAGCAACAAAGAAAAATCTGGTTCCATTTGAAATGAGCGGGCTGCTTCACTGTCAACAGGCCTTTTCTTCACCCCAAATTTCTTCCAAGGCTCTGATGGCCAAAACAATATCTAATTTCATCACACTGGCAGCTGTAATGTTGGGCTGAAATTACTGTGGAGCAGCAGCTTGCCTGAAGGAAAAAGAGCGGTATCTTTTTAAAGCAGTTTGATTTGTTATTTCTATGGGTTACTGTAAAAGAAGCATCTCTATAGGTTGAGTGGTGAGTTTGGAGTCGTTAGACTAAAATGACTCATATGGGTGAATGAATAAATGTCTTCAGCTTCTAAATTAAACACCATCTATTTGGTTTTATTACAAACTGACACAGTAATCCAAGCTGAATTCTTATTGTTACCTATTGAGTACTGTAAGCGAAGGACTCAGTTCCTGTCTATATGAACAGTTTAATATCAAAAACCTTTAAAGCATCAGTTGAATAAAAAGCATTACTCTTTGGCAAGCTTAGGCTAACACAGATATATCCTTCAATAGACCAATATGCACTAATCAGCCATAATATTAGAAAAAACAACTTAATGCTCAGTGCTCCATGGTTAGTTTGCTCCAAGATATATTAAATGTTTAGATCTCACACTAACATCATCCTTCAGCGCCGGTCACTCTGAGTCGAGTATGACTTCATCTTCTCACTTCTTGCTCACTTGATTATTATTTTTTTTTACCATACTATGCCATATTAGGTGACGAGATCAAATTTAACCTTCTATTTTTGAAACACTTCATCATCAAATGCTTACACTGGCGCAACAGTCACTTCTGAAACTGTTATATTACCACATTGTTGAGCCCCTCATCATTCTTTAGACTTTCAAATTAGCCCAACTTTGTTTCCTTATCTATTTGATTGTGTGTATACTGCCATGGTTTTTATTCTGGCTTCAGGGTGGTCATTCAACTTTCATTTGTTAAGTTTTGAATGCTTTTTTGTTTGTTTTCCGTTCATATTTTACTCAGAGGTTCAGGTTTATACTTCCCTATATAAAGTTACCCTGTATGGTCCACAATGGTATTTCCCACCTGTGCATATGTCACTTTCAATGCACACATCACTGACCGGAAAACCCTTTAGAGGAACAGAAGAAGGCCCAATTCCAAACCGCCCCCTACACGCTAACCCTCTTCGCGGAAGCTTTGCAATATTAAGGGCCAAATCAAACCGCGTAGTCTACATCAATGCAGACTTTAAAACCGGTGCAACGGCTAAACGGAGGAAACTATCTTCAGACATGAGATCCGCATGTGTCCTGCATGTTTGTCACACAGACAGAAAATCTCTCGGTGAATGAAGATAAATGAAACTAGGAAATGTTTTTTTGTACACTTGGGGGGGCAGGGGTTAAGGAAAAAAAATCATAGTTTATGTCCCAACTAGAGCCCGGTCCTCTTTAAATAATGATCAGCCCCTTAGCACATAAAAAAACGATACAAACATGCACACGCACAAATATGCAACATGCTTGCCTCAGCAGCGTGATTAGTTGCAAACACAAAGCATTGATGATAACTAGTGGACACATCACTCTTCTGCTGAAGGCTCACAAAGTTCCACACACCATCTGATGAAGGACACACACAAATCTAATAGTCCTCTTTTCTCATGAGGCTTTTATACTTTCATACATTTGTTTTTTTTCCCCCCTTTACATAAAAAAAACGAACATAGTTAGATTCCATAAGTTGGTGCATACACTTGGAATCCCCAAATCATAATGCCAAACCTAAGCAGCATTTGCTCCCCTCTCTCATACTGTTGAGACCTTCCTAGTGTGAGGTTCTGCACTTTTTGTTCATTGCATATTGAAGCGAATTGTGTAAGAAGTTTGTTTTTTTTCTAATGCCAAGTGGAGAGGAAATAGTTATGAAATCGGTTATGGAAAAACCATCAGGCATAAGAAAATGATCAAAAAAGGTTTAAAGAAATAAAAAGAGAGAGAGCTAAAAGGGTAGAGAGAGATAAAGAGTTTATTAAGCTGGTTGTTATGGACTGCCATGCTGTTGTTTCCAAGGGAACAGCTACGCTGTGTGTGGAGGTTGCTGTAACCTCTGAATTCTCAGGCATTACTTTTTGCTATGGGCTGAAATTGGTTGGGATATAACAGGATAACATCTAATCTCTTCAATTAGATCCACCGAGGGGCTTCCCACTGTGGGTTTATTGTGTATAAGCTTGCATCCTTTCTTGTGTGTGCTCGTGTGTGTGGGTGGGTGGATGGGCGTGTGTGATGGTGTCCATACATACTGTATGTGTGGATGCATGAGTTTGTGTTCAAATCTTTTCTTGTGCAATGAGCATGAGAACAATTTGTCAGAGCCATAGTTAGTGCGCGCAGGCATATGTATCACTCACTAATTATAATGCATTACAGAGCACAATGCCGGCTGTAAATTAATTTTATGGGATGGTGGGAAAAGGACTCTTTACATAAATGGCTCTCTCAATGTCCAGTATGTAAGCTTTTGATGTCCTTTTCTCATACTCTTCAATAGCCGTCTAAGTACATACTCAATACTCTTTCCTTTAGCATATATAATGCATAATTATCTATGCTCAGCAATCCTCAAAGTGCTGCACTTCACCTATCCTCTTTTCCATCTGTCCTTGGGGCAGAAAATGTGTTCTTCTCATCTTTCATATGGCATAATTCTCTCTCTCTCTCACTCTCACTCTTGTCGTTCTATCACCCACTCTCTGCCCCCTCCATCCTTTTTTTTTGTAACACCCAGGCCTTTTTTTTGCATCAGGCAAATGCATGTTTTTTTCCCATGTAAGACTTGAACACATTATGTTTAGACTTTAAAGAATATTGTTGTTTACAACCCTACAAATTAGCAACATGTGAAAAAGCCATAGTCAAATATTGTATACAGCTTCTTATAGGGCTGGACAATTAATCGAATTTTAATCGTGATTACAATATTGCCTTCTTACAATCATAAAAACACTGTAATCGA
>JBBDHI010000016.1:10584369-10595008 GCA_037177115.1 Craterocephalus stercusmuscarum
TTTTTTAATTGTGTAGTAACCAGGAATATGGACTCTTTGTAGGTGAGGGCGGCGCCCCAGCGCCCCCTGCTGGCCAGAAAAATATAGATCACTGCTACAGAAAGATGTCTATAACATATATATTAAATTAGTATTACCCAGACTAATGTAAGGGTTTACTGTTAGTTGGAAAAGTTGACTAAGTTAGTTTTAAAAATTTTCATTTTATATACGTAGATATATGAATATATGAATGTGACCAGACGGATTTTCTAACAATAAACTAAGAGATGTAGCATCTCAGCGTGTCACAGTTCTTGCAAATAAATCATAATTTATACAGCAAGTTTGTGGTCATTTGTCTATGGGATTTTTTTTTACCTTTTTATTTTTGACTTTGGTATAAAGAAGTCAGACGAAGAAGACTTCACTCTGAGGTGTAAAGTGGAAGTAAAGGGTGGCATTAAAATAACTTCAAACCCTAGATTGGATTTGTCCATGTTGTACTCAGCTATGATGTACCAAAGGCTGAGCAGGTCGTTAATTCGGTGTGGTAATGTGAGAGGAATGAAACAATGCGCGGCCGATTAATTAGGGTTTGTATGTTAACAATCTGTCAATAGCTGTTAATGGGGTACGGAAACATCCACCTATATCTGTAAAACAGATCAGATTTCCCATTTATCCAGAGTCACAAATCAAAGATGTGTCAGAGAAGAACTTTTTTCAGCTTTAATCCGATCATTTGACCACAGTAACAGCACAAATTAACATATCGGTGTTTACGTAGATACGGTCACTGTTGCTCACTCAGTGATTGATTTGTATATTGATCAGAAGTGAACCAGAGTCCAGAACCTACATCTTAGGACAAAAGCTGTCACAAACTGGAAAACAAGTTTCAATTTATGACTTTATGATATTCTTTTAACTTCCTAATAACCTACAAATTAAAATACTACACCTGACGCACGTCTAAAATATCAAACAACGAACAGAAAACAAACAAACAACCCAATAATTGACACCGAGCGCATAACCATTTTGGATTCTTGTGGATTGTTTTTGCTACAGTGCGCATAAAGTCGAAAAGCAATCAGCAGGCACTCTCTGCACCCATTGATCATGTTGGTGTGCGACATGCAGGACTGGGCTTGTGTAACAGGTTGAAAAACAATCAGGGCATATATTAATATTAATTTGTCAATTAAATGAGAACACATCCGATTATCTCGGATTAGTCAGCACGATCGCCTCTGCCAGACAGCATGAACCCAACTGCTTCCTTAGCGCAAAAATGTGTCTCCAACAAGAAGAAGCCGGTAAACATGAGGTAGTAAACAACTATGCAGCTGCTGATAATGCGTCAGCGCTCCAGTTTGCTCCCCTGCTCTATCAATTCCCGCTATTGATCCAGAAACCCGTTGATACCCGAGGAGGTCTATTGTGTTCTCAGTCAGACTTTGGTGTGATTAATCCTTTCCCACCCATCCGCGCTTTCACGTTTCCGCTTGCGCCACTGATAAAATCAAACTTGTACCGCAGATATTTTTAATCTCCTCATCCCCTCCATTATGACAGCTCGATACGACTATTTAAAAGAACAGTTTCTTAGAATATGCTGTACAGGCCTGAGATTATTACGTTATCTTATAGATAAGTTTCTGCACAAACTGAAGGACGGACAGAGTACACCCAAAAGTCAATAGGGGGCGCCCTGTAAGCACCGCCTGAGTATATAAATGAGAGTTTTCACCGATAATCTTGCCACTTAAAGCCAAATAAGACTTCTGACAACAGGTCGCTTTATGCTGCTTGCAGCCTAAAGGTAAGAAGCTTTTTAGTTGTCTGCATACTTTTATACAATTGTAACTTGCTTTAAAACAAAGTAAAGTGGTGGGAAATAGTTCATGTTTAGATCTGTGAAATACTACCCTTTTAATAATTGTGATGTGCAGCTGGTTTTATTCTACCGACTGAACAGATAATGTGCCAGTGCTTAATGTGCATGTGAGTGTGAGAGGGAATGAAAGAGAAAAGCTGGCTGTGTGAGCTGATTTGTTTGTTAAGCTCGGCAGCTCCTTTATGTTTGGGATGCGCCACAGTAATTGCGGGGGAAAGTTGCGGTTGGATGGACAAGAGAGGACATTTAGAGGGTTGCGGAGGATAAATAGAGGGGGGCATGTACTGAGTGAGCGGAGGGAGTCCCAGTTTCTCTGTCCAGTTTGGACTAGTTTGCCTAGAAGCAGAAGCTCAGTGATGCCATCGTGGATGCTTCAGCTGGAGTTTATTGCAGCAGCTGAAAGATGTAGTAGCCTAATCTTTCCACAGAGTTAATTATTCACAACTCAATGTTAGAATTGTTGAGATAAATTCTTTACCTATACATTTTATCAATAAATGCCAAAGTAATGCAACATTATGTGTTTACACCCATTAGCAACTCATTTACACTTAATTTGACAAAGTAAAGCATTTATCTTCTCTTGGGTTCAAAGTTAAATGATTTATCTTCTAATCTAATACAAGCCAAACCTTCCTGTCCTTCACTGACTTGTGTGATAGGCTAACAATATGCGCTCCCCCCTCCCTCTTGCACATCTCTTTTCACAGATAAGCGATCCATCACCCTTCATCATTCAGGAAGGCTCTCTCTGCTTTTCCAGCTCGTTCTTTCCTTTTAGCTTTTTTCCCCTCCTTGTCTGCTTCTTTCTTCTCTCCAACCATGGCTCCTACCTTGGCCACAGCCTTCGCCAGGCGATGGTGGATGGCAGTGACTGCTATCATTGAGAATCTGCTGTTCTCCGCTGTGCTGCTGGGATGGGGATCGCTCCTCATCATGCTCAAATCAGAGGGCTTCTACTCTTACCTCTGCAACGAGGAGGGTGAGTTTAAACTCCTGAATTTCTACTACCATATAACTAAGTGCTCTTGAGTTCTGCTTTCATAAAGTTAGAGCCCAGGGCTACAATTTACATTTACAAGAACAATTAGATAAAAGAAGCATCTCAACTGTGGAAACGTTCAATCTTGAATTAGAGCAAAGGAGGGAGCAGCTTTTTATTTGCAGGTCTAAAGCTACAGTGCTGCCTCCCTTCTTCCATTCTTGAGAGAGAATAGATGTTTCCTCAGAGGAAGTCACAAGTGGGTTGCAGGTACTCTAGAGATGAAGCCTGATCAGCTCATTTAAAGAGAAAGTGAGGATGCAAGTAGGGACAGTGGTCCAAAATTTAAAGAACAAAAGGCTTTTTTTACAGTAGCCTTAACACAAGGCAGTGCACTTATTCAGTGGGAGTTGATAAACCAGGAACAAACGGACTGTATCAACTGTCCTTTTGCCATTTCCCCAAGCCCATGTTTAAAGCTTTTTCTCATTGTGCCTTTTGAAAAGTATGCCAGCTTCTTTGTGTTTTTAAGTACAAAGCTGGCATTGATGCACACAGCCTGGGCTGGCCTCAATCAGCCCTTTAGACATGAGTAAGCAAAAGAAAGTGTGGGGGAGGTATCCGGGCAGACATATTCTTTGGATGTGAGGAGACTCTGTGTCATGTCAATCCTGTATATGCCAGACTATTGACAAGATTATGTTTTTTTCTGTCTCAGAAATAGTCGTCATATCTTCCAGGGAACTTTGCACCAACTCGAGCAGATGATTGGGAGGATTCGCATCTTTAAAGCGATAATTGATTCAATAATTATTTCATTTAAATTGCTGAATTTCGTTATTTTAGACATAAACCACTCATTCCAGTCACGTTCCCATGCAAAGGCCATTTTTCTGCACGGTGGGGGAAACATCTGACTTGTGACGTGTGTGACTCAGCAGCTGAGCATCCCAGACTGTAGATGATTTCTTGGAGAAATGCCACAGTCATCTTATCTTGTTCTGATGATATAAGAGAAAATAACAGCAGCTCAGCTCTTTTCGGGCATGTGACATGTGAGTGAGGAACAAGGAGATCCTCGTTTTTTATTACCAGTAATATGGAAGTTTAAAGTACACTGAAAAAGGTCAGGGAGGAGGAGAAGACTGATAGTGAAGTGATGAGCAGCCGAATCTAGAAACACCTGTGGCTGTAACAGTGAAGACGTAGGAGACTGAAAGTTGGCAGTGCTGCACATGCTGGGTTTTTGTGCGTAAGCAGCAGATTTCTGACAGAAACGAAAGCTGTGTTTCACATGATTAATTGAGTGAAGACGAGTCACATTATGGGAGGAAGCTCTGTGGTCTAGTCTGAGTTCCCATAATAAATTGCACATAGGTTAAATGTCACACAGAAATATTAGTGTCATTTAAATGTCATAGTGCTTCTGTAAATTCACCCAAGTTTAAATTTCAACCACACATCCACCATCATTTCAACAAAAAATGGCATTTTTGCACCATGAGGTCCAATCAAATCCAACTCTTACACATGCCATAAGTACCAGGTGCACATTCACAGAGTGCTAACAGCCTGTATGATCTGGCTTCCTGAGGAAGACTTTGGCACTTTGTTATGAACTGCGTCACGGTGTTTCACATTGCAGTGTCATACAGCAACGTGCACTGTGTGTGGGTACAATCACATATAGAGGGAGTGCCATCCAGAAAATATGAGCTAACAAGTTCCCAAACCACTGACCCCTCCTTCCTCTGTCGCTTGGATTCCTCCTGGACTTTTGTACCTGATCTGCGCACATGATCTCCTTGCAGGTTCTGATAACAGCTAATTGCTTGTGCCATCTTATCTCTTTTTATCCTGGACATTTCAAAGTCTCAACGGGCCCAAAAAGCATCCCACATTTTAATCTTCAGAGTGTCCCTGCTTATTTTCCAGCTGTCTGCACTTTTTTTTTTTTTTTTTGCTGACATGTTTTTCTTGCTTGAGGCGAATAAGCTGGAAGCAGCTTTTAAAGTATGGATGTTGTATTTTGACAATCATAAGCATCTCAGTCACCTTGCATGCCTTCTTTATCCTGTAAAATGTGATCTAACTTCCCTTTTCAACCTTTTTTTTAATCAGGTAACAGCTCCAGCTACAATCTGTCCCAACCTCGGACAACGCCATCATCTGAGGAGTATGTTGAATACTATGAAATTGAGGGGGAAGTGGTGGGTTTGGGAGATGGGGTGGAGATGAGGCCCCTGGTTCCTGACGATGGGCCCCTGAGGATGAATGGCTGGTTGATCTGTAAAGAACAGGATGAGATGCTGAACCTGGCTTTCACAGTGGGGTCATTCCTGCTCTCAGCCATTACACTGCCACTGGGGATTGTCATGGACAAATACGGGCCTCGCAAGCTCCGACTGCTGGGCAGGTGAGTAAAAGAGAAGAGAAAAAACTGGTCTGCTTCATCATGATGTTGTGTCTGCTGAAGAGCATGTAAATGTTTTCAATTAGGGAAGCTGAAACCTCAATGACAGATATCATAGATGCTTTGCTAATAAATGCAAAATTGTTTCTTGGCTATTGGATAATAATACAGCAAATTTATTATTATTAACTACAATTATATGACATTGTTTTCTCCTTTTAGCACATGCTTTGGATTTTCCTGCCTACTCATTGCTTATGGAGCCTACAAACCAAATGGTAGGTCCAGTTTATCCATAAAACTCATTTGTCATCACTTTAAAGCTTAACATGCACTAATGTGTGTGTCGTTTGCAGAACTCTCCGTTCTAATCTTCATTGCCCTTACTTTCAATGGCTTTGGAGGCATGTGCATGACCTTCACCTCCCTCACAGTAAGTCTGTGCGCCATTGTATGCTTTTCAGTCCTCCTGTTGCAGAGCCTGCCGCCTGATGTTTGTCCAGATGTATATTCTCCATGTTCAAAGCACGTTGCCTCACTCGTCCTGCTGATGTTGTAATAACTCCCTGCTTGCTCACAGTCCGCCTCCCTTTTTTCTGGCATTTCTCCCTGTCCTCTGTGTTTTTTTTTTTATTCTTTTTGTCATTTAACACTGCTCCTGAACTCGATGCTCCTATGGGCAACCAGACTCGCCGTGAGATGATTGATTAGACTGTGACACAGAATATGTAAGGGTCCACTGATACTTTTCACTTCAATAGTTATTGTATTTCAGAATAGACCCAAGTCCAAACAGTTACATTGCTGGGTTTGTTGTATGCAGATGCTATTTGGCAAACTTGTCTGAACTAACTGAAATAACTAACCAGTAGACTTACAGGACATCAAAGCTGCTTTTGACTAAAGCCACTTGAGAAAAATGGGCTATAACTTACTATCATGTGTATCAGAGTGAATCACTCCTTCAGGCCCAGGTATATAGTGAAAAAGAATAATATTGGACCTCTCAAGGTCACATGACCCATTTTGACTTCATAGCACTTTTTTATTTAAAGTCTCTTAAAGTTTATCAGAATTCATAGTTTGCTTTGGAACCAATGAAGGGCTTGATAACCTAAATGTTTTTCACTCCCAAATACCTTGATCAGAAGCTCAGATACAAAGAGCGAGAAAAACAACAGATGCCGTTCATTATTTCCAGGGGTCGCAGGGTTGATGCCTTACCATTTATTTGAATTCTTTCTCTTTTATTCTCCATCCTCTTGCTTCCATCCCTTGCCCTCAGTTCAGCTACGGTGACCCCCGCAGGAGTCCAGACCTCTACCATGGTGATGCTGTTCACTAGAGAGGGGCGCCACTCCTGTAAATCTTTCTGTAAAACACCATTTCTGTGCAACCACAGGCTACATGTTTCATCTCTAATGTGCTACTTGTTGCATTCCCTAAATGTCTCATTAGCTGCAGCCTTGAGCATCAACGTCAACTCCTTTTCTCTAGGTTTCAGCCCTCCGGAGCCTTCACAGTCTGTGCATAAGCCCATGTTTTATCCGTCTCCTCCGCTTCACTTCATCTCCTTAACAACCTGATACACAGAGCGAGACAGCTTTAGTGTTTGGTTAATCATTAGACGCAATTCCACTCCTTCACTCCTTGATCATGACTTCTCCTTGGACCTTCAGGCGCTCATATTCAGCTGATGGCTGTTGGGTAACTCAGCTGCCTTCAGCAGCTACAACCGGCTCTTTGCCAGTTTCTCTTATCAGGCCATTGCCCCTCTTTAGCGTCTTCCAGCAGCTGTTGATACAATTATATTCAAAGTTGTACTGCAGTAGTTTGACTAGTACTCCAGAATGTGATCACAGGGCTGGAAAGCACAGTCGACTGGGTGTTAATTCTTTTCTAGTTTTAAATACACAAACACATATTAAACTAAGCTTCCTCATTCTTATGTAATCAAATGAGCTTGTTGTTGTTGTTGAGTCTCTTGAAAACAGAACAGCGTGTGAATGCTTTTCTGTCGCTGGTGTTTTGCCGCAGACTGTCTCCTCTTTTATCTTCCAACTCTATCTCCTTTTTTCTCAAATTGGCGCAAAGGGTATGAAAGAAAAGGCAGACTGAACTCTCCATCCTGCATGTTTACTTCATTTCCTTTGTCCTCAAATGTCACGTCACCTTATTCACCCCATCTTACTGTTTCAGCTGTGGACAGTCTGCCTTGGTTTCGTGCGTTGGACAGCTGTGTGCTTTATGTGATTATTCCATGTTGCTTTAACTGGTTCCATGCCACTTTGTTGTGTTTTTGATTCCTCTGATGCACAGTCATGTCTGCTTGTTAATTGCTTCCCACTGTGCACTCTGGTCCCAGTGTCAATAGGCTTCGTCTTTATAATGCCCCCAGTTAGTCCTCCTCCTCTTACAAAGCACAGCTGAGTCCAACATGACAATGGATGGTTTCATCTTCATAATTACATTTGCAGCAGAAAAAAACTAATTTCTCCAGCAGCTTTTAGCTAATAGCTATTTCAAGAATGCAATGAATTTAAGTAGCCAATAATGACCTGAAAAGGTGCAAGATTAACGGGTCTATTTGCTGTCTCTGCTTTCTCCTTTTAGCTCCCTAACATGTTTGGAAACCTTCGTTCAACTTTTATTGCCCTGATGATCGGCTCCTATGCCTCTTCTGCTGTCACCTTCCCCGGTGTCAAGGTAAAGAAGAAACACTGAATCCCCCTTAAATGAATCTGTGACTTTTTTTGCTGCTTTTTGTCTATGGGTAGTTTATTTTACTGACATTTTATTCAGTTGTGCTGTTTCATCTACAGCTAATTATTCTATATATTCTGGATATTTGTGAGCTTGTCATTTTATGTCCTCTAAGAATCATATATTCTGAGAATAAGAGTGCAACTTTAGTAAAATATTCCAAACACATGACTTGATATAATAGTTACTTTCTTATACTTCTGGCATCACAAACAGGGCGGAATTTCATTATTCTCCAAAGATTGGTATATTTGTTGTGTTTAAGGATCCAAATACAAGTTTAAAGACCTTTAGACTTTTAGCTCCTTTCAGCATTCGATTTTTTAAATTCCCATTATTCATTGGTCAGGTGATCTACGACATGAGCATACCTTTCATTACCATTCTGGTGGTGTGGGCTTCCTGTGCTGGACTGGTCTTCTTGAACTGCTTCTTCAACTGGCCACTGGAACCATTCCCTGGACCAGAGGACATGGACTACACGTGAGTGACACAGATAGGGACACTGGGACACAAAATGCACTGATAAAACTCACAATCATAGAGATGCAACTTCTAATACTACTAAAGTAGAGGCGGTTTAATTATTGAGGCTTTACAAAAGAGAAGTCATCAATTCTAAAGGTATTTGATAAATTATGCAACACACGAGAGAATGTGTTCCTTATTTTCATTGTAATTTCTAATTCTTTGGTGTTTCCCTTGTCACTTACTTTCATCTTGTCCCCCTCTCATCCTCTACAGTGTGAAGATCAAGTTCAGCTGGCTCGGCTTTGACCATAAAATCACAGGGAAGCAGTTCTACCACCAGGTGACCACAGTGGGCCGCCGCCTGAGCGTGAGCAGCAACGTGAAGCAGAAGGAGCTGGTTGGTAAGGATGGACGCAATCTCTGCCTCTCCACCATGGACCTGGAAATGGACTGCAAGCCAAAGGCAGAATGTAAGCGTGCAGCACACCACCGCATCCTGCTGCAGATTTGTAGCTGGGATTTCAGTGGAAGTTGTGTGTGGCGCCTCAGTCATTGCCAGTAATTTAAAGCCGCTTTCCCCCTTCCTCTTCTGCAGCCGAATCATTCCTGAAAAGCATCACCAGCCCAATCTTCATGCTCAGCGCGCTGACCATGTCCATCACTCAGCTCCGTCTCTTGTTCTACATGGGAGCCCTGAACAGTGTTCTGGAGTCGCTCACTGATGGCGACCTCAACACAGGTTGGCTAGCCTTTATACATGCTAAAGATGTGCACAGACAAGATGTGGTAACTTTGTTAGCTGCCGAGTGACTATAAATCATTCATAAAAAAACAACTGGACTTATTTGATGTAATTGAATTTGCAGTGGAAAGGATGGAAGTCGGTAAGATGAGAATCCTCCAGATCTATAAGTAGATGAGTGAAAGCGTCCAGCTTTAGAATTTAACATAGTTTTATTGAGGTTTATTGTCCCAGTTCATCACAGTTCCAGATCCACTTTCCAGCCTTTTTTCACATCTAGTTGACTTTGCTGTTGTCCATGACAATAACCCAGTCCTTCATTCGTCATTCAGCTTTAATCTAAAACCACTGGTTTCCATTAGTTGTACTCATTAACTAACTTTTCCCGCTTAGCGTCAGAAAGAGCACACACCGTACGAGTCATTTCACATGATGCAACTGTCATGCATCATTGCCCTCCGAGCCATTAATCTGCCTCATAATGGCATCTTATTGACTTTTGAACAACCTTGTTGTTGCACTCAATGTGGCTCTAGTGCCCTGGACTAATAATTAACTGCACTTCTGCATTAACCAGGCAGAGAGACATCCTGTCCATTTTCTCTTTTCCTTTTCACTCTTTCATCAACTCTTTTTTGCTACGTTGTATTCCCTCTCATCAGCTGTTCTGCCCTCTGATCCTTAGTGAGTTTGTACTCCTCCATCTTCGGCGTGTTGCAGCTGCTTTGCCTGATGACCACTCCTGTGATTGGTCAGATCATGGACTGGAAACTGAAGGACTGCAGTGATGAGGAAGATGACAAAGAACCCCTTAGCAAGTAAGTCAGCCTGAGGAGCCTCTCACTCATCTATATTTACAGACTCCATTTATACACATTGCTTTTACTAAATCTAAAGAATAAATTCATTTGAGTTGTAGAAAGCAGTTATCACATCAGTACCTTATATCAATATCAATACAGCATACCAATATCAGCCTTGTCTTTCCTTATTTTACAACTAGGGGTGAAACAAAGAAAAAGCGCAGAGACAAGAAGACCCAGAAAGTTACCAATGCCCTGCGAGCTTTCGTCCTTACAAACATCCTTTTGGTGGGATTTGGTATCACTTGCTTAGTGCCCAATCTTCCACTGCAGGTGAGCAACCTTCGATGTTAGCAGAAAGATCACAAATAACTAGCCTGACTGCTCTGGGTTTAACAAATCCTGACCCTTAGAAGATGTTGTTTTATAGTCCATTATAAACTTTATAATTAATATCAATGTGTCTTTTCCTCAGATTGTGTCATTCATCTTACACACTGTAGTGAGAGGGTTCATTCACTCTGCGGTTGGTGGCCTTTATGCTGCTGTGTAAGTATCAGTGCTGCTCTAACCTAACACACAC
>JBBDHI010000016.1:10753297-10763456 GCA_037177115.1 Craterocephalus stercusmuscarum
TCCATTCCCTGCATCATTCAAATAGGAAATATTTTCACCTGTTGATACAGATTCTAAGATGTTATGTAATAACGGAAAATTTAGTCTGCATGAAAGTTTGGTATCTTTGGTAGTGTGTTGCATCAGATACACGCCTCAGCTCAACATCCACACACATTGAACAGAACATCCCAATCTGGCGCGTGGGCAATGATGGCATGCTCACGTCAGGAATAACTGGCCAATTACACTCGGTTGCGTGTCGAAGCCATCACCATTGTACGAGGTCCACCTGGCCTAAGAAGATAAAATGTGAACAGATCCAAGGTTCGGGGCTCAGGCCGGACGACCCCTCCCTTGAGCCCAGCGCTGCATTGCTTTACCTGTGACCTGAATCGGAATAAAGTTTTGATACATACGAAGAGATCCTCTCCTGTTTTTGTTCTCGAGCTTCCAATAAAAGAACTACTTTAACAATAAGTTGGTCGCTCATCTGGCCGAACAGTTGTACAGTTACTTTGTTGGGGCACTATATGCTTGTTTTTAGTTGCTGTTGACTTCCGTTGCCATTTGCTTATGTTTAACTTATTCTTGAGAGCTGCCATTACATGGGGAATCATTAGATACATGCAGTGTAGAATATCTTTGCACACCCTAGCAAGCACCAAGCACCAACCTGATCATGTAGTATACCAAAATGAAAGGGGAAAACTCCACATAAAGACACGACCACTTATCCACATCCACAAAAAACAGTTCAAACCCAATCCTTATCTATGGGCATGTAACAACAACATGAGAACAGCCATGTTTATTTCCAAACCTGCTAATTTCATCAAGTAACCCGTGTGAGTAAGTAAAGGCCCTGTCTGACTCTAGAAGACATGTGTCTGATCACTGTGACAAAATCTCTGCAAGCCAGCAGCCAAAGAGTTGCAAATGATACACTATCTTGTGGGTCCCAATATTTCCGGACCCTGACTCCTGTTCATAAGGTGTTTATTTGGGGGCTATCCCTTTATTTTCCAGACAGTTGAAAGAGGTGTTGATTCTCGACTGATGAATTCCTGAGATATTTTGCGATGTAACACCACTCGTAAAAAAATTATGAAACTACTCAGGTTCACTTCTTTTGCTTCTAATTTTGCAGAATCCTCAGACTTTACTTAACTATTTCCAGATGAACTGGGCTGCTAATCTCTGGTTAATGTGGTTTTCCTTTGGAAGGAGCTAACCATTCAAAATTTCTAACGTCTTCTAACTTATTTTGACAGAGTAGCACTTGTTAAAATGTTGTCACTTCGCCGTAATCTCACATGCCTTGGATTTCTTTAGAGACCGAGATTATATTCACTGGCCTCGCAGTTGTAAGATTTGGGTATTTATTTGGGTATCTCATTTTGGACAGGACTTCTTGTAAGGAAAATGGAAGTTAGATTTAGAAAATAAAAAGGACATGACAGGATTAAGGCACTGAAAATGTATGGTTAGGTTTCGGAATAGACAAGGGATGACACAGTTTGCTATTAAAATGGATACTCATGTAAAATACTGCATAAAAATCTCTGGGTCCCCTCAGCAAAAGACAGAACATGTTATAGGGAAAATAAACCCCTTCCTTAACTAACATATCTTTAAAAACTGTGCTTGATGAAACCAATTCATGTCACCATGAACACAAAGTTTCTGGTCTCCTGGGCAAGACAAGTCACATCCACAGGCTCAGACTTAGACACAGCCACACAAGTTATGCCATACTTAATCTGCAAAAGACCATAGACCATACCGCTGAGGCAAGTGCATATCCAGCCAGCTCTGCATTGCCAATGTGACCACAGAATATTGTGATAACAAACGGCAGGAGAAAGTTCAGAATCCGCGACAGCAGCTGTAGAAACAAACAAAGATTTCACTCATTTACAGATAGCCCTTCACTGATGCAGCAAGTTATTGCCTCAAACAGCTTATCAGTACTCAAAACTGTTAGAAAGTAGTATTGTGAAATCACCCGGCACAGGCTATTTCGTTCATATACAGTGAGTAAATACTTCATTTTTCACTTAGTGTACGCTCTATAAATATTTGGGATTATGCGCTACACATTTAAAATCACATTTAAAAGCAGTTCTGCGCTAAAATTATAAAGTGTGTGAATGATCTCCCAGTACAGTTATGAATAACAGGCCTTTTCTTGGGCCACAGCAAAAGTGTTCCCCTTACTCACCAGTGGGCCTGTGAGACGTAAAACATGGTAGAGTTCCTCTCTGTAGGTGGGTGGAAGCCAGCGTTTCACACACGCACACCAAAAGAGTTTGGAGCTGGCTAATGTTGTCACCTCATCTCCTAAAGCCCCTGCCATCTTGCCAACAGGAACCCCAGCAATGGGCCCTGCACCCGGCAAGGGGTGTGCAGGCTCCAGAGAACCTAGCCTCTCCATTCAAACGCAGGAAGAGAAGACAAGAGGGAGAGGGGAGGAAGAAAAGCCATAAAACACCAAAAGGGAGGAGGGGAGGGAGGGAGTGCAAGGGTAAGAGGAGCAATCGGCCTATCTGGGTTAAGAACCATAGCACATACGTTTCTTTAAAGTTATTGATTGTATGTTGTTATTTTGAGGAGGAGCAAGTCAGAATGAAAAAAGGAAAGAAAAAAAAAACAGGAGTAAAAAAGCCCTGGAATCATACCCTGAAACATGTGAGGGGGGCAGCAAGGGGTGATTATATATGTACTGGAGCAAGCCTGAATGACAGTAAGGCCTTGTGGAAACTGTCAACCTACCACTGATGGAAGGAGCAAATCAGGGCAATTAATCATCTCAGGTTATTGTAAGATGGATAAACTGTGTGAGTGTTTGGACTGGACATGAGCGAGTGAGTACTTTGTAAGTGCAGGTTTTGGTGTGTGGGTTTGTGTGGGCAGCCTTTCTAGGATCAATGGTAATCTGATGAGGAATGCCTGTTTGCACGGTGTATAGAAGGAGCTCTGATGGCACAAAGTCTGCCGGATTAATTAAATTGTATGGACTGATGTTTGTGTACCCATGCATTATCCGATGATCTTATCTAACTCTGACTGCACTTTGGCCACTGATTTCTTCCCCAAGCTCGCCGTCCTCGTGTAATTGCGCATATACAAACATGGTCACATGAGCGCACAAACCTGCCTTTATCCATTTTCCCTGACACAGCTTTGGAACTTAAACTTTTTCTCCGAAGTGTTCACAGGTAACTTTACCTGAAATAGTAATAAATCACTTAGTCAGAGTAGCAGGGTTGATTTAATCAAGGAAACTTATCATGATCAATACGAAAAGCAAAGTGTGGAAGTGAACAGCTGCTAATATCTATCAGAGCCAACAGTGTGTGGAGAGTGATTAGCACAGGAAACAGGTAAGACTTTCTATTAGCTGAGGATCATATAGCTAAAGGTGTGTGTGTGAGGAAGAACACATCTGAGCGTCTTTAGATTCCAGGCTATCAATTGTGCAATATAACAAAAGGAGGACATTCTTCTTTCACCACGACACATGTTGCAATTGTTGCTAACCTTTGATCTTTGATGAAACTACTCACATCGTGATTTCTTAAACACAGAGTGTAATGACCTGTAAAATTCTGTGTTTGTACTGCATTAAAGACATATACATGCAAGAAAGAATAAAGTTTGAAGGAGCCATTACTATACAACTCGTAGTATTTTTTGCATTGGCAGAATCACAAAAGGAGTCAGGAGCCACGAGCCTTAAGCACATTTTACCTCTGGCAGGAAAAGAAATTAACCGTTGATGTCATTAAGTTACCAACAATGTGTTCAGTCATGTTTGTTGACTGTTTTATGATTTACTTTTACGTTTTTTATGTTTCATAAACTTTAGCAGGTTAAACTTTTTCCTCGGTTGGTGAATGCTTCTCCCTAGTGGGTGAACAGAGAGAGGGCTGTTGCTGACAGGCACTTGCACACGTGCTGATATGTTCTGGACAGTACAGAGCTTCTGAAAGTTCATTTGTAGTCTTCTACTTTGTTTCCTTTTTTAATTTTTCCTTTTCCTCAAAATAAAAATGTGTTGAAATAAACATTATTAAAATTATATTTCGGGGGGTCGGTGTGGGGGTGGGGGGAGACAAACAGAATAAGCCAAGGAATTGGAGGCAGGTGTTCCATGCATCAAAGCTCCAGCTCCTTAATGGACGAACATTAAATGATTAATTGATTCATTAATTGAAGTTAACTGGCCATTGGTCAGTGGCAAGACTGGGTATGCAAATAGCATCTCAGGGATTCTTTAGAAGTGAATATGGTGAGACCTTCCCCTCTCTGAAAAAACACATTAGCG
This sequence comes from Craterocephalus stercusmuscarum, assembly GCA_037177115.1. Lineage (NCBI taxonomy): Eukaryota > Metazoa > Chordata > Actinopteri > Atheriniformes > Atherinidae > Craterocephalus > Craterocephalus stercusmuscarum. Next base: position 10,757,607 of record JBBDHI010000016.1, read on the forward strand.
AACTGATTGATTCATCAAACGTGAAATGTAAAAACAGTGTTTCTCTGTTGAAATATTTCCTCCACTGAGCAACAGGAGCAGTAATGATTAGCCGATTGGCACTTTGAGCAGGGCTGACACAGCTGTCAGGCTGTTATTGAGAGTGGTCTCAGTGGGATTTACTGGTTTACTTTTCTCTGTCACACTAAATTCTGGTAAAACAGGTATGTTGGTTGGTTGTATATAGAGGTAAAAAGGAATTTGAATCCTGGTTTCTTCTTTAGGAGAAAAAAGCATGCCTTTCTGTTATCTTCTATCATGGTCTCTGTTCTGAAAAGCAATGTTAGATAAGTGTGTGTGTTGCTGCATTGTTGAACTGGAAAATTTTTTAGCTTTTAGCTTTTTCAATGCTCATTGCTCTGCTCACACTGACACTGTAGATTTGATCAACCAGATTCATATAACCTCTGATGTGTCACTTTAATGTGAAATATCAGTGTGTTGTAAGCCTAAACTGCACTGAGGAACGTCCATTAATGTATTTAGCAGCTATATTCTCAGCAACAACTCTACGCTTGATCAAACCTGAACCCACATTTGCTTTTACAAAGTTACTGTCTGCCTGCTTCTAGTCCGAGAGTTTGGCATCACAAGACAAAAATACAATTCCTTATTGCTATGTTTTCTGAAAAGTAAAACAAGCTTAATGTTACATGACACATTGACTTTTATTCACTATTTTATAAATAAAGAAAATAGCATTATACCAACTTAATCAAACAAACTGTTGACCTGAAGACTTGATTCATCAAGAAATGAACAGACACAGTTTGTCAAATATATAAAAAATGCTGTGAGAACAATTAAAAACTACTAAAAAGGAATCTCATAAAAAATGTAGTCTCTTCCTGGACGCCACACCCAACAGGTTTTAGTGCTGTTGCAATAACATTTTCCAATAAAAATTTATCCGTGTGTTTGCACAATATAACAGTGCAACAATGAAAAAAAGAGGGGAAAAAAATCAGGGGTGGGAAGACTGAAAGGGTGTTTACAGGAACAGGAAAATAAAGAGACGTTATAAAAGTGACCTGAAAGTCATATAAGACTTCTGAAGTTTCAAACAGCCCTTCACGTCTTCATCTTCACACAGTGAAAAAGCAAAGAAGAGACAAGAAATACAGAGAAACTCTCACTGACAGGTAAATGTCCCATTTAACAGACATTGTATGAATTTGTCAAAGGCAACCTAAGTAATTGTTAACTGTTATGAGTTTTATGGACCATTTCTTTTTACTTTATTTAGCCAGGGAGGTCTCTTTTGCAAAATGTTGATTTTTTTTTACATTTAACAAATAGGATTCTTTTGAATCCATATATTTTTTGGAAACATTTGCTGGTGAAACTAAAAATCCATAACAATTTGTTTTCCTTTCTCAAATATGATTTTTGGGCTACAGAATAAATGTGTCTCAAAATGCCTAAATGTCATGTTTAAAAACAGACACATTTCCTCTCAAACTAGATTGCATCTGGATCTACTGCCTTATGGTTTTACATCCATCTGTTTTCTATACCCACATTATCCAATTCAGGGTGATGTTGGATTGAGACCCAATGATAGACTGCTTGCTAAGCAGGACAAATACTTTACTAACCTATCTGGAATCACCAATAACTAAATATAAATATACTATTCATGAGATATGGGAAGAAAATGGGGCAGCTTGAAAAACTTCTAATAAACACGCTTCATGCAGAAAGGTCTTGTTGAGAGTCAAACCAGCAACTTTGCTATCAGAGATCTGACCAGCACACCACTGGAACAAACCCCTTTTGTTATTGTTTGAAGTTGAAAATTATTTTGTGGATTAAGATTTTTTTAAAAGTCTTTGTGATGATCCATCCTTTATGTTCAGGTTATCTCCCAGAAAGGCTAAAATGATGACGTTCAGAACTTTCCTTTATCTTTTGCTCCTGTACTCTGGTCCCCAGACATTAGGTAAGCCATCCCGCTCATGCCTAATCTTGTATTTTTCCCAAAAGATCAACTTCTTCCTGTTCCAATCGGTCAGACTGTGAAATTTCAACATCCTTCTTTTCTGTTCTCCCAAGGCATCAATATCCAAACCACTCCACATGTCAATAGTGAAGGTATTGTTCAAGTTGAGCTTCAGAAGATTGTTTCGCTGGTCTGTGAGCTTGATGGCGGCACTCCATCTGATGACGAGCTTGTGTGGCTGAGGAATGGTGCTGTGGTCAGTCTGGAAGATGGAAACAAGAAGGGCCGTAGCAGTGTGTGCGTCTCTCCTGTCATCTTCGAAGACGATGGTGCAACTTTTACCTGTCACCTGCACAAAAATGCCTCCGATACGGCCTCTGTCTCCCTGAATGTCACTTGTAAGTCGCTGTAAAGACATTTTATTATAGATCTTTATGTTGATAATGGTACTGATAGGCTAAATTTATAAATAAAAAGAGTCAGATATTTAAAGACATTTCAGGATTTTAGAGATTTCAGTCTCTTTGTAGACATTCCTTTGGGGAGTCCAGTGATCCTTCCACCTGTTAACATTACCATCATGAGGCTGAGGGCTCTTAGTCAGATGTCTTGTTAGTTACAGTAAAGATTTTACTGGAATTCCTCACTGTGAAACCAAACTATTATAATCTGCCGTCACTTTTTATGTAGATTTTACGAACATGGGTTTTGAGTAAATTCTAAAATTAGTTGATATGCTCTTTAAAAAACTGGCTACATTCTGCCTAATGTTTCTCAGTTCATTTCAGAACAGGTTTCTTATGTTACATGTGAATAATAAAGGCATATAATTTAAGGGTGTTTAGAAAATGTGTTTTTTCTTGGAAATTGTACTTCACTTTTAATTTTTGGTTACTTTGAGGTAAAGTGTATGAGGCTTCAGACTGTCCTGAATTTTTCAACTAAGACAATCAGAAAAAATGTCTTTGAAAGAGGGGATCCCTAAAGAAACAGGAGCAAAAACTGTTTTTTCCAGATCAATGAGGGGCTGGCATAGTTGTTTGTATTTTATTGTATTAATTTGTTGTATCTTAACATAACTAAGCTTTTAGGTTGGGTCTTATAGGAAAAAAGTAACTAATATATTCGACTGATTTGCAAAAATGATAGGTCTCTTTTCTTAAAAATTACCAAAATCATATTTTGAGGGGACCAATGAAAGTATTGAAAGTTAAGACACAATGACATTTGTTCACCAGGTTGAATAAGTTTATTTGCCTGACGTGACACTGATATCTTCACTGATGTTCGTCAGATCACCCACAGCTCTCTGGGTCAGAGGACGTTGCTGTAGAAATGGAATCAACACTGCTCCTGCAGTGTGACATGCGGGCCAATCCTCCAGTCGCCATGACGTGGACTCTGAATGGAAGCATTGTGGATCTGTTGGAGGGGGGCTTCACTGTGACCAATGACGGCTCTACAAGCCAGTTAAAAGTCGGCAAAGTGGACCAACTCTTGCATGAAGCCACATACAAATGCACATCAGACTCTCCTATGTACGGACAACACAGCAAGACTTTCAAAGTCACGGTGACAGGTCAGTTCACATGATCAGGTCTTTGAAGTGTTTGATTTTTTTATTGCTTGTGAGTAATTACAGTGATCAATTTCTCATGATGAATCATGGAGCAGCGTTAGAAAGGAGAGCTCATCATCTTTCCTCTCAACTCTAGAAAAGACTATTAAGTTCCCTCTGATGCCCATGATAGCAGGGCTGGTGGTGGTTGGCCTCACTGCAATCCTTGCAGTTATTTCACGGTGGAAGAAAATCACAAAGGTAATGCACAAAGCTTGCATGCTGAGCACAGAGACTCTTTATAATCTGGATATTATAATGCTGTGTTTCTGTTTCAACAGTGCTGCAAATAAGCTGTGCAACAAAAACCAGCCCTCTCCATTTCACCAAGTGAGTGAAGAGAGTCACGAAGACATCACGGTGTGCAAGATTTACTAATTTATGTAACTTATTTAATTTCATTTGCATATTTACCTTTTGAAAGGATTTTTTTTGACAATGCCTATGGACTAATGTCTGTTAAATATAAAGCTGCTGCCTGGTGTCATTAGCATTGCTTCTCGCAAAGAGTTGTGTTAGCCGAGGTCTGTCCCCAGAGGTAATCTCTCAGAGAAACTTTAGATGTTGTGTTTGTATGAGATGTTATAAATTTTAGACAAATCCAAGCCTGCGATCTGACATGCTATCTGTAGTGCTTGATGTTTGGTATTTATGTGACTATTAATAGTGACAGAATATTTCCTAAATTCTGCTAAATGGTATTAATCTTGTTACAACCTGATATCACAGAAAGACATGTTATATACCTGCCAGTCTATTAAAATTTTGCAAAGTAAACATGTAGATTTAGATAGGCCCTAAGTGTTTTAAGAAAGCGCCAGAAGTCCATGCTTGAGTCTGAAAAAGGAGAGGAAGAAGATTTAAGCTTGTAAATATCTGAAGGAGGTTATAGTTAGCATGGCTTTCCCGTCGTACTGGGCTACTTTATACTTTGATCTTTCAGTTTGCAACAAAACTTTAGAGGAAAAGATAATAGCTTGGGGTTAATAGATAATTTCAGATACTTTAGATTTGATTCCTGTTAATCAATCAGTCATAGTTTGTCTGTTGACGTTGCAGGCAATGGTGTGTTTTTGTGCAGGGACAGCAGAACTTGACACTGACTGTAACCTGTGGTGAACCAGTGGGTGTATTGCACACTTTGGCATGATGCTGAAATGGACTCAGTAATGTCAAAGTGTATTTTAGCACTCCATTTTGTGTTTTCTTGTTTATATCTTTGAATAAAATACACCAAGAACTAAAATGCACACTAGTATCAGAACATTCTTCCTGTGAGAGGATTCGCAAATAAATCGAAAAGTTCCTTTTTATCATTTGAATTTATGATTTGATGACTGAAGTGATGGACTAATTCAGGGTTGTCCAGCTCTGGGCCTTGAGGGCTGCAATCCTGCAGGTTTTAGACATCTCCCTGATGCAACACACCTGATTCAAATTAAATGGCTCAACAGTTTGTTTTCATGGTCTGATTCCGGTGTGCTGCAGCAGGAAACATCCAAAACCACCTCTGAGGACCTATTTTGGACACCCCTATGATAAGTGACGCTTATTTTTCCCATAATTTCAGGAGTTTACAGGGACGTCCAGTATAATTTCTTTCAATTTGAATGTTTTCGATATCATGACATGATTTAAAAAGATCTGTAAAGAATGGCATGACTTTGAAAAGAATTCTCTGATCCTTATCAGTTTTTGGACTAATCATACTCGAAGCATATTGCACCATGTCATTATTTACATAGAAACTGCATATATACTATAAATGCCATAGCAGTTTGTGGACAATAAACTGGACATGTGCATCATGTCTGACAGCAAAGCCTTCAAAATGGGTGTTTACATGCATGTATCATCATCGTCAAACTATAAATTCCCATCTCTTTTTTCCACATTTGCCCTGAACTTTAGCTCCTGACTCAACAGTAAAGTCAAGCCTTGTTAAAATCATGTTATACATTTACTCTTAATGTGACAAAAGGACAAGGACAAGAAGTCTGTGAAGGTCAAGGTCTTGGTCTTTGGGCTCTCCTCAAAGGAGAAACATTTTACAAGTTCACATAAAACTGTGCAACACGGAACACGGATGGAATAAAGGCACAACTGTAAGCCTGCATGGTAGGTAATAAATAAAGAGAACTCACTTTTCAACTGGTATTCTTCAATAGTTTGTATTTGTTGTTTGATAAAGGTATGCTTTTTAAAGATCTTCATCAGAAAAACAAAGATTTTGATTATATATATACAGTAT
>JBBDHI010000016.1:10812090-10824071 GCA_037177115.1 Craterocephalus stercusmuscarum
TATTATAATTTTATTTCAGCTCTCATAGCTAACTAGAATAAGTGAAAAGAAACAAACTTATCATCTGTAGTTGGTCATTTAATGAATATTTTGAAATATATATTGAAGAAAAATAATGAAGATATTTGGCATGAGCAGGATTACATGGATTATTGGCCCTGAATGTTGTTTAGGATAAATTTAGGATCAACTTTCCCATCCTAATCCCTTGTTAAGATGATCTGAAATTTACTGTCAGAGATCTAGAGATAGAAATAAAGAATGTTAATGTGCTGTGGACGCTTGACTCACAGACACTTTCAGAGCTAAGTATGTATGACGAGTGTCAACTTCAGATGTCTGTGCTAAGCCTGTTGGTTATTGTGTTGCTTATGTTGCAGGTGCTCTTAAAGAGGACTGATATTGACCCCAAAAACATGAAATATTTCTGCTGCCTTGTGTTGCAGTTTGCACAGGGTAACCAACTGTTTTTTTTTTTTGTTAATTTGTGTTCAGGGAGAGACGGCCTACATCCGTGTGAAGATGGATGGTCCTCACAGCCCCAGCTATGGGCGCTCTCGCTCCCGTAGCCGAAGTCGGAGCCGTAGCCGTTCTCGCAGCTACTCCCCACGACGTGGCCGAGCGTCTCCACGTTACTCTCCACGGAACTCCCGCTCCCGCTCTCGTTCCCGCTCCCGCTCTCGTTCCCGCTCCCGCACCTAGATGTACCTACACTGAAGCAGCGGTGTACTGGAGAGGACGCATCACAAACCAAAATGTGTATTCACTAAGGATTATCCTGTGTCACACATGTACCCTGTTATGTTTCTTATATGCTCTGCCCCATCCCCCTTTTTTAGTTGCAGTTTTATTTTTGGTTGTCATTTTTGCAGACCTAATAGTCCATTCACATGACTCGTGGATTTCACCTTTCCTCCTGTCTCTCCTTTCTCCTAATGATTCTGTTTCTATTACCCGTCTTTTCATTTCTTTCCTTTTCCCATCATTGTGTTTTTATTTTTTTCTATTTTGCAAAGATTCCCCCCCTCTTTCAAGGATATACATTTGTCCTTTGACCTTCTTGTGTGTTTCTCTGTAGAGTTCAAAGGAACAGGATAGGATGGGAAGAGAGGAAACTGTTCATGTTAAGATAAACAGGAGGAGGAGGAAACAAATATGGCACCAATGGTATGATGGCTGTGCCTTGTCAACTGTGAAATCTGCATTATAAGGCTGTTGTTCATTCTTTGCTTTAAGCATTCATTTTGCAATAGCGTGCAGTTTTTGAATGTCACAGTGCTATGCCGTTAACCTCGTATTTGGAGACCTTGAGCTTGTTCTTTTCTCTTTTTTTTTTTTTTTTGCTCTTGCTTTTTATACATCTTGTACTATTCAAAGTAACTTTGGGCTAAAAATAGATGCTGTTCCTGTTTTGTTATTTCTCAAAGTAAACTCCCTGGTAGCTGCATTTATTGAAAATTCTTGACGTGTTTCCTGAAGGTGTGATTCTAACTTGCCTCCTTCTCTTTGGTTCTGCTGGTATTCTAAAGGTTTGGACTGGGCTCATTGTCACCCCATTCCGGATCCGGATCAGGATTCAGGATCAGATTAGGATTAGGCTTCAGGATGGATACATGGAGCACGACCCCGGCCCTGTTCTCATAACTGCAGCAAACCGGAACCATTATAATAGGATAATGAAACTGAATTGGCTTCTATAAATTATTTCTTCCATGTCGTGTGGGACCTCGGAGACACACTTTAATTTTCAAGATTTTTTTTTTTTAAATTGGGGGGGAAAGGAAGAAAGCTTGGATCAGAACCAGGAGGAGGGCTGGGAGGTGCAGGATGGATCCACACGCGTAAGGAGAGCGGTAACTAGTGGGAAACCTTGAACAGTGATGGATGGAGGGAGGTGACAAGGGAATGTGACCTTAATGTGGTTTGTCTCTTTCCTTAGGTCAATCTTTCCAAAGTTGGATAATTTCTAGTTTTCTTTAGTATAATCTTCAGTATTACAAAGGTTTATTCTCTTTTAATAAAATAATCGGTCAAATTAAAAATGATTTTGTTTTCTTTTCCCTGCATTTCCCTGTTGATGATGGGATCTTTTTTGCTTGGAATCGAAAGATATGTCGATTTTGTCTTGCGTTCCAGCAGTGGGTTTATCTACAAATAAGTAAAAGTGTTTCATGAGAAATGGTCAAAGAAAACAAAAATCTCAACTTGGATGAAGGTGAGTTTAAATGACTTCCATTGTAATTCAGAAGTTGGAAATTGAGGATTCCTACTTTGAAAATGCTGGTCATGGTGGGGTTTAAGCAGACAGGCATTTATAGACTGGGACATTTCTTTTATAGTCATCCAAATAACCTTGAGTTGCTCATGTGGTGTCTACATTGTAAACTTAAAATACTAGCAGCAGGAAGAAAAATAAAACGTGCAGATTTTTTGCTAAACTCCTAAAAAGTGTGGAACTTCCGATTCAAAAGGACATAGTCACTCCAGGTAGATCCATGATCCAAAACCATAGCCAGCTCTTATGAGTAACTAGTGAAATGTATGTAGCTTGCTGAGAAAAATTGAAAACAGCAAACTCGAGGAGTGAGACATTTCATGATGCATCTTAAACGGAACATGATAATTTCTACTATGTAGTGCACCCTCAACATTTGAGCCTAAAGGGATGCTGTAACTTTTCACTACTAGGGGGGTAATTCTAACTTCCCACAGGCCACAAAGAAGTGTTGCAAAATTCTGGCCTCAGACAGTTTTCACTTTCTTCATTCAGCCATGACAAACTTTAGCATGACAAGGAGTAAGAAACAGCACACGAACTAACCTCTGTTTATAGAGGGGGACCTTCTATAAGTGCTGCTGGTCACATGATGCATGAGAGACGGATCCACTCCTGCAAAGTTGCAATGTCTGGTCTTGAACGAAAGAAGCCCCCTCCAAACACCAACATCCATCAAGCACCATACTGATCCTAGGAATCACTCAGGCCAATATTCGTGTCAAAAATTACATGGTATCCCTTTAAATGTTTATGAATATTCCATCTTTAGGTGTGTATAGAATATTGGTTGATTGGATTTGTAAATAAATTGGTTGTTCTATCTTATATTCTACCCTGTGGGTCACCTTTTTAGGCGTTTGGATATGTCTAATTTTCGGACGCTCAGTTGGTTATCAACAGAGGAGTCGAATCAAGTAGAGTCAAAATGGAAAATTGATTTTATTTTTATTTAGTTGAGTTAAAATTTGAACTGCTCAAACTATAGCTATAAGAACAATAATCTCATTTATTATGCAGTGTGTGTACGATAAACAATTAAATACCTTATGATGAATAAATGAATATAAGACCTTAGTTATAAAGCCTATGTAATTTCTTAATGTACAGTCACATCTGTGGCGAAGATAAAATGAAAAAAATATATAAAGCTTGCCTTGACATGGATTTACAAACGGAAAACGGTGCATTCTGGGTTGAAATAAGATGCAGGCACTGTCCGCAAGTGAAAAACTCCGTAGGCCGGGTGGAGGTTTCACCGCAGCCAATCACATTGTGCAAGCGATGTGGAGGGAGGAGCAGACACTCCATGCGTTCTCCCATAAAGGAAGGAAAAACTGTGCATCTTCCCAAAACGTGTATTTCCAAATTGAAACTACACATAGAAACGGTGAGTTATTTTCATTCTGTCGCATGTGCGTTGATACATTAGGCGTTTATGAAGCAGCTCGTGCGCAGGTGTGCCTGAGGTGTCTGCTGTTTGCTTGCAGCTAATGCCGCCAGAGGTTGCTTTATTTGTCCGGACAAGCTGCATGTACCCACTCTCTTTGCTTTGTTTCCATACCTGAGTGTTTCACCTGCTAAAGGCAGTTACAGAAACATTGTAACAGACCTACTAACTAAAGGATTATCCTTTTTTGTCGCGAACGTTTGTGATCAAGTTGTTTTCACACTTGATTAAAATCTAGGCCCCCCCATCAGTCTACATCTGTTTTGCCTGATAAGTTGCCAGGCTTGCTTGGCTCTTAAAACCGGTTTTAATCATGCATTTTTAGACTACAAATATTACTTTTGTTTAAAAAAAATAAGTGCTGGCAGCAGTTTTGCAGTCATGGCTTAAGTCTGCACATAAATGTCTTGTTTTTGTATGGGAAATTTCTAAGTGTGCTCTTACTCTTTTGCAATCAGAGCCATCATGTCTGACAAGAAGGCAGTGATCAAAAATGCGGATATGTCTGATGAAATGCAACAGGATGCAGTGGACTGTGCCATGCAAGCGATGGAGAAGTACAACATTGAGAAGGATATTGCTGCTTATGTCAAAAAGGTATTCTCTCTCTCTTTTTTTTTTTAACACATTTGAATAATTTATTTTAATGTGTCAGGTGTGAATGTCTGTTTCTCTTCCAGGAGTTTGACAAGAAATACAACCCCACGTGGCACTGCATTGTCGGGAGGAACTTTGGCAGCTACGTGACACACGAGACTAAGCATTTTATCTACTTCTACCTTGGTCAAGTGGCTATTCTGCTGTTCAAATCGGGCTGAAACATCCTCCTTTTCCACTCTGTATATTTGCCACCACCTTTCTGCAGACATGCCTACCTCCAAGGTTACCTGCTTTCTTCAGTTACTTTGTGCCACCTGCAACACTATCAGCTCTGGTGGACAGTGTTTTAGTCATGTCTGGATTAGTGAACCATCCTTCATTGAAAATGCCACTGTAAAACTGTCTTATAGCTGTGCTTGGTCAGCATTCATACATCTGACAAATTTGGTTATAGCTCATAATTTTGCAGCGCCCTAAGATGCAGATCTGTCAGTTAAGTCACGTGAATGTTTTTGTAAACCTATTTTTCATTGCATTAAAAAAAAGCAGTGTTTTTGTTGAAATGCCTTTAATTTCCATTGACTACTGATGGACTAAATGCCAAGAGTGTTGCTTCTCCTTTAATAAAAGATTGACATGCTGAGAGATTTTAGGGGGTTTGTATGTGCTTAAACATTCCTGTTTATACTTGAGTTGTGAATAATTACATTTGCTGCATATCTCTGGAATGTAACTGTGCTGTCTGGTATTGTGATTTAAATCAACACTTCATATTGAGCACAAACCACCTTTTGAAACATTAAATTGGCTAAATCTGTTTTTGAAGTGGTTTTTTTTTTTTTTTTTTTTTTTTTGCTTCATTTCCCTGAGTTGTCTCATCATATACGATGCTTTTTACATACCCCGATAAATGTGATAGTTAAGGTTCATAGTCTTAATGTGATATGGTCCAAAAATATACTGAATAAAATGATTCCTGGGAACTAGGTGTGACTAGAAATGTTGCACTAATTAGTTCTGTATTGGCCTGAAATGCTTGTAAAAGTGAGATTTTCTTTTTACAAAAGCCATCTGGTATGAAAAATTATGTGAAGATGTTTGAGAAACATTTGTGCAGCTTTATCAATAGAAATATCTTGTTTACTAATCTTTTAACACTTAAAAACCACAGTATTGGACTTATTCTAAGCTCAACGTTTGCATGCATTAGAGATGCATTACAATGCATCTTTAAAGAGTGACTTCTTATTTCAATCTTTTCCTCGGGTAAAAAATGGAGCATTCTGGTTTAACATGAACAATAAAATAGTGTTAAGTTTATTCTATATTGAGAAAAACACCAAATCCACAAAATGTTTATAGGGTTGTGTCCCTGGAGTCAACTGCAGGGGGCAATAACGAGCCTAACACACCAGGTTGGAGTAATAACCAACGAAGAAAAGCACTTCCGGGTTGGGAAACATGGCGGTTCCAGTAAAGGCGTCGTTACCGGTTTTTACCCGTCGTGGTGTTCCCTCGTTCCCCCGGGTGGCTCTGTCCGCTGAAGCCGCTCCGTTCACACCGCAGTCAGCAGAAACTCCGCAGGCCGACTCGATGTCAGACGTGGAGAAGCAGTTTTCCCGCTGCGCCGCGAAGCTCCGGACTCTGCGAACAGACTCTGATCAGCTGAGAGATGAGCTGAACCTGCTGTTTGACCAGCTGCTGTCTGAGAACTACAACAAAACCTTCGAACCCATAAACATACGACCACAGGTAACATATGCTCCTTTTGACCTGGAGGTCCTGATCTGATGCGGTAGATGGCAAGAACAAGTAACCACGCGCATTTGTGTCTACATGTCATAGAAATCTGTTGGGAGCTTGCACCTTTACATTAGGTTTCTTCAGAGCTGTCGATCTACCTGTTGAGCCCATTGTTTTCCATTCAGGATGTGTGTGCTCTGCTGAAACACGCCAGCTCTCTCGTGCCACTAAATCAAGAACATTTAGTCATCAAATTCTGCCAGCTGGTGCATCATCTCCTGAACCAACTTAAGGTAACAAAACTTATTTGACATGCTACTCATTCATGCCAGGGCTTTTTTTATGTAATCATGATCATCATCTGACAAAGGAAGGACATTTATCATTTGTCTTGGTTCTGTTTCTTTTTGGCTTTCTAAAGGTGATAATGGATGAGCATACGCTGGATGTGCTGATGGAATATACTGCAACTGCACTGAAAGAATGCAGTGCATGGACACACACCGATGTCCTCTTGGCTCTCTCTGCAGTTGTGTATGGTAATGGCCCTCAGTGCCACCAGGTAGATATTCATACAGCCCACTTTATCACAGTGTATTGTGTGTGCTCTTTACATTGAGATTCCTCTTGTTCACAGCATATCGGGGACTTACTGGGTGAAGATGGAATCCTCCTGAGGTATAGCTCTCCATCTCAGCCTAATATGGAGCTGTGCCACGTTGCGCTCACCTGCATGGCCAACATCTGTCTCAGGTAGGTTTTATAAAATTGTCAGTAGCCATACATTGTTTTGTGTAGCCATTGTGCACGTGTGCATTTATCAGTAATTAAAGATATTCTCGGTCCATGTTTAAGGTCACAAACTGCAAGTTTGTGTTACATCCCACTCCACATTCGACAATCCACCTCACGGTCCATTTTTAAAACTCGTCTTAAAGCCCATTTCTATTCCTTGGCTTTCAACCTGGCATGAAATTCTGATCTCTGTTTTAGTGTTTGTTTGTTTGGTTGTTTGTTTTGTTTTTATTATGGGCTTTATATGTTTTTAATGGTATAATTGTTTTGTTGTCCTATTGTTTTTAAACTAGTTTGGAAACATTGAGGCAATTATTTTCTCTTTTTTTCTGTTTTGTTTAGTTCAGGACAAGACTGGGAAGAAATTTTGGGATTCTGACTTCTCAGTAGTATCTTGTCTTTGTCAAATTTCTGTTCTCTTATGTTTGGACTGCAGGCAGACCAATCCAGCACTCAAACTCTTATGTCATGGTGTTGTAATACTAGGATACATCTAAGCATTCTCTTGCTTGTATATGCAAGATAATCTCTGAACAAGACACTGTTTGGATGGAAGTTGCCTTAAAATTTGAAAATACCATTGAGCATTAATGGTGTATTTTCAGATGTACAGGTTGCCAGTTCCATAGGCCCTAATATACCACCATGCCATCAGAGATGCAGGCTTTTAAACTGAGTGCTGATTATAAGCAGGGCAATCTTTTCTTGCTGTCCAGAGGACACAGTGTCCAGGATTTAAAAAATAATTTCAGTTTTAGTATTTGCTGCTCACTGAACAGTTTTCCCATCCTCAGTCCACTTTTCCCATCCTCAGTCCACTGTGAATAAGCTGCGCATCAGAATATGGTGGTTTCATCTTTGCAGAATAGCTTTAACCTGTATTTGTGGAAGGCATCCCAACTTGGTAAAACGTTCCCATTGCTCCTTTAAAGACTGTAGAAAACAGGGCCTATTTGCACACATACAGGATATGTGTTGATCTTTAACACTGCATGACTTATTAGCAATATCTAAATGCTATTCTTTTGACAAATCAGAATAAAAAAAGTTCTAATTCCATGTCTCATCACTTTTTTGTAGCATGGAGATTAGTGTCACAGTGGATTATTAAAACAAATACAGCTGGTTTGCAGCTGATTGCTTACCTGTACCACTCCAGGCCTCGGTCATAATTCCTATCGAAAAAGTGAGTTTCTGTTCCAGCCGCTCGCACGTCCGGATGAATCCTTATGAACTCCAGAACAGCTCTAGTCCCCCCTTTTTTCACACCAACGATGATCGCATTTGGTAACTTTTTATTGCCAAACTTTACATGACTCACGGGAGGACTGGGCGTGTCATTCCTGACGACGTGAGGATCGGAAGGATGTCTTTGGTCCGTTTTCAGTTGAGATGTTTCAGCTGCGATGCTCGTCCTCGCATCCACTGGTGTGATACAGGAGACTGATTTCTGGAGCCGCCGTTTGGCTCCATCGGCTCGCTGACAGCTTGGCGTCGGATCCCCCGGCTTTTGCATGACGGTTTCGTTGGGAAGTAACGCACAGTAACACAAATATGAAAGAAAAAGAGATAACAAACAAACTGATGTTCCTTTGAGCCGGTGCGAAAAGGGGACAAGTCGACTGAAGAGGAGCACGCATGCCATCTCTCCATGTATATGGACAGCGCATGGTTTTCTAAATGATATTGCGTCCCATCTTTTTGAATTGTTTTCTTGCATAAGTGTCTAACTGTCCACCGACTCCAAATCAGAAAGAAATCTGAAAAGTTGAATCAATTCTTCCATCACTTCGCTGCGCACCAGTATAATACATTCCATTAATACTCCACATCCCCATCTCTTCAGGAAACTAAAAGAAAATTTGTCTGTTCGCTACGGACTAAAGTTATATTCGACATCCTCTCTTAAAACTCCTCGAAGTCTCCGTAGGCATTACGCACGAGTGAGAAGGAGCGGAGCGCGCTCCCTGGTAACTTGAGCGGACTGCCAGCTCCAAACAAGCAGAGCAACGGGAAAAAAAATCATTTCAACACAATGACGTCAGAGCACATTTGCTTTAAGAAAAAAATATCTCACCTTATTCATTCAGAGTTGCTCTTTTTGAACATCACATGGCTGCATGCACAAAAATATCGAGCAGCCCATAGCATTAAACCGAACCTGTCATTCGTTTCTCCTCCACAAGAGGGGATTGAAAGGAAAATGTAGCTTAAAGCGGACATGAAATAACCGAGACGTTAACAATGACAACTCTGGAATTCCTGTTTGAGAATGAAACACATCCAATAACTGTTCATGACCCAGCAGCAAGGCCTCCCTCCATCATAGAGCTGGTCTATAAGAGAGCTCTCTCTCTTTGTTCAACCAGTCAGCACTCTGGTTTTGACTCGTCTGCAAAAATGGTTTGCAGTGGTTCCCCTTTTCAGGCTTTTGAAGGTTTCATTTAATCGTTTGTTCATGGTCATAGTCAGCTTCTAAACTGACTGTCAGCTGAGTGTCATTTCACTGCTTGGTCAACAGTGACAGTTTGGATAACACCTGATGAGTCTTCATGGATTTTGTGACGAACTGAAAGCTTGGTTGGGCATAGGAAGTTCATTTCTATCTTGGGGCTGGCATTAGTTTAAAAAGAACAAACAAAAGTAACCATGTCAATATGTAGAGTTAATCAATATTTTAGTACCAAGGTGTGCTGAGACCAAGTTTAATGAATCATTAAGCTGATTGGAAATGGGGAAAGAGGTTTTAAAACAACTTTGTCATAACATCTGATATATTCATGTGACATTTTTAATATCCATAAGGAATACTTTATTTCAGTTATATATTGTCAATAACACCGAACCTCATCACAAACTGACATGTTAGAAAGTAGCTATAAGAATGAGCTCTGCACTCTTGCCTCAGATCTCGTTTGGTATCACTTTCCTCTGGTAGTCAGTTTGTGGTCATCCCACCGACTTTCTTCATGACTGACACAAATGCAGAGAAGCCTGAGGTGGAAAACAGAGGAGGGTAAAAACTCCCAGGACTGCAGAGACACATGGGGAGGAGTTGAGATGTCACAGTGGTGCTCCTGCGGGTGTCTGGGCCCAATCTCGCAGGCCTCTGATTAAAGAATGATTTATAGGGGCTAGTCGGAGGGACCCGCTCAGCAATCCGTCTAGGGAATGAGATTTTTCCTCAGGAAGAGGGCGGGTAAATCAAACCTTGGGGCGAGAAGCCTGCAAAGCTCAGCGATAGGGCCCAGTGATTAAATGTT
This sequence comes from Craterocephalus stercusmuscarum, assembly GCA_037177115.1. NCBI lineage: Eukaryota > Metazoa > Chordata > Actinopteri > Atheriniformes > Atherinidae > Craterocephalus > Craterocephalus stercusmuscarum. The sequence goes on from JBBDHI010000016.1 coordinate 10,822,217, forward strand.
ATAATCGGCTCTCTCTGCTGAGCACAGCTCGGCTTTTCAGTGTAACTATCAAAAATACTAAAATCAGTTTATCCTTAGAGTCATTCACAAAACATATGTCTTGTTTTTGCTTATTATAGGAGAATGTAGGATTTTCAGACCAACATTTCCTAAACTATGACTGAAGTAGAGAGCATAACTCTCAATTCAATACCACCCATACAAAAAAGAGAGAAAAATGTAACAGAATTAGCAAGAGTATGTGAAATGTCAAATTGCTAGATACAGTTTTAAAGTTTCAAGTTTGGTATATTAAAATGACACACACAAAAAATCAAACTTAATGATTTTTAAAAAGGAAAGAAAGAAAACATGATATACATGATGCATTTTTCAAAATGTTAGCTGTCTTGGAGAGTTCTTTAAATATAGGTCATTTACATGCTGAGCACTCCATCAGCAGTGTCCATTTGTCAGACTAACACAAGTATGAGGTGGGGGGATGTCAGCCTGTCTCAACTCCGAGGGGAGATATGGATGATCACAACAACTTTACATTACGGGTGGATGACAAATCAGGTTCACAGATTCAGTTCACACCCTTTTGGGGTAAAAATAGCTCCTTTGTTTAGAGTCAAATATCCACTTAAATTGTTGCATGGGTTTCGAAATGAGCGTTCTATAAAAACAAAAACATGACAAAAAGTAAGAAATTAATAGGCAGCAGTTGAGTGTGATCAGAGTTTTAGGAAACATTATACATTGCAACTGTAAATATCTTTTTGATTCTCAATTTTTTACTGATTTTAAGATGATGAGCAGTCAAACTGACAAAATGAAGCACATAATGTATGAGAACAGAAACAGGATCGTATTTAAACTGAATAAGAATGAAAATGCCTCCATCCTTTCACATGCACAGATGATACCATGTAGCTACTGTAGGACTAGTAAAGGTATGTCCCATGTAAGGTCAATGACAATACTGCCATCTGTTGGTAAAAGTACAGCATTGCGGCAACACAGCGTCATAGCGAAAGTGAAAGAAAAAGAAAGAAAAAGCTAAGTTTCAGAGGCTGCATTGACTTCGAGGACAACAACTTGAAAATAAAACAGTAAGTATGTTAAACTATTTAAGAAATATTCTGAAGAAGTTCTTTTGAAGAACACGTTTAAAGATGCAGGGCAGTATTGACATGTTAAGATCATTTTTTACCTTTCATTTCGAACAAATTAAGGCGTGGCTCCATATTTTCCACTTTCAATAATAACATTTAGTTTTCAGAGCATTTCCTTTACCGAATGAGAAAAAGAAAAGTACTTAGTGTTCAAATGGGCGTTAAAGCCTGTTTAAATGTTAAAGCCTGTTTAAATGTTAGCAAACATCTTTCTCAGATACACAGCGCCGTTTTCACTGTTCCAATGCCTTTGTTGCAAAGTCAGCAACAAATGTGCGTAAAAAAAACTGAGTATGGTCTTTCATTTCATGAACATTTTGAACCATCTGAAAGCAATAGTTAAACACTGACTAAACATAATGTATACATTTTACAGACAGTACATTCTTTCAAGTTTGGTTTCCAGAACATTTTTCTCATTCTGTTTTTTCTTTTTGTTTGTTTTTGTTTTTATCATAGCCAAAAAGACCTGTCCAGAGTGCATCCCACCGCTCATCACATTTCAGTTTGGAAAAGCACAATGGTGATGGTAACAACAACAACATATGGGCAGATGAATATCTTTCTTTGGGAGTTAACAGTGTTTTTGTTACTATTTGATAATAACAGATCTTATCAAAAATAAAAAAAAAACTTTGCTAATGATGACAACATGAAGGCAGATTTTTTAGTTTGTTTTCCTTTGTTTATTTTATTTA
>JBBDHI010000016.1:10836952-10848947 GCA_037177115.1 Craterocephalus stercusmuscarum
CATGTCATCCTTTGGATTTCTGCTCCTCAACAATCTTCAACCCTCTAGAAGTGGCTCTTTTCCTTTTAAAAACTAAACAGTTTTACATTTGTTTTGTGTCTAAATAATACCTGTAAAAAAACCATCATGCCCAAGAACCCAAATAAAAAGATATTGTTTGTAACACTTTTCCTGAGATCATATGGTTTTGGTGTTAAACTGGTGAGGCAACTGGTCTCTGTAGTGAGTAGCCGCCCAGCACAGAGATCTTGTCCCACTCAGGTCCTTCAAGTTATAAACAAACATGTCCTCCGAGCCAAGTGGAATTTCATATCCTCCAGGAAGCTGTTTTTCACTGCCTGGTGCTCAGAATCTCTTGTATTACAGGGAACGCAGCTTTCAAAGGAAAGTAATTGAAACAAATCCTATTATTTTTTAGTTAATTCTTTAATTAAGATTCAAAGTGATGCGATCTCCATCTGAATCTACATTAGGTGAGTTTGGCCAAATTTCCATGAGTGAAAAGTTAAAACTAATGATATTTAATATTACATTAGAACCACACTTTAAACAAAAAATGCATTTGCTCCTTAAAAAAAAAATCACATGGTTTCCACTTTTTTGAATTCCGGGAAACAATAATCCTGTGATCGCATATCTTCTGAACAACATGCAGCTTTTCTTTCCATACTGTAACTACTCGGGTTAATCTCTTTGCGTAAACTAAGTTAAACATCTTAAAGTATTTAAAGATAGATTTAAAGTGTTTGTTTAATCACACATCCTGTATTGACACGCGTGTGTTGGTACAGCGTAGGTGCACTGCCATTCATCTGGCATCAGGACTCAACATTCTGAGAGGTCAAAGTTCAAAGTAATGAGCATGTTCTGCCAGAAGCTTTACAGAGGCTTTGTAACTGCTAGAAAAAACATGTTTATTTTATTAACAACAAATGAGGAAGTAGCTGCAAAGGTTTGGAAAGTTCAATACAATAAAATGCATTTAAACAAATAAATAAATGCAGATTTTGTTAATATGATTGTTGTTATGATTATCATTCTTATTATTTAATTTTGAGTTTAAGATATTTCCATACTTATCATCATTAGTTTTTTCTAATTTATTAATTAATTAATTTATTTGTTTATTAATAGTTTCAGACCAGGGGTATTTTAGGGCTTTTACTACATTTTTTATTATAAAAGAAATAATATATTTTAAGCAGGTGGTTGTAGTATGATATGATACACAAGCGGTATCAATGGAAGAAGTTGTCTTTGAGGAGCAAAAAATGGGGAAAACTTGCTGTATTTGTCAGAAAATACAGTGAGTAAATAAATAATGAATTTCCTTAAAATCTTCCTCAAAGCAAGGTTAGAATGCACATATGATCTCTGTGATTCAGCAGAAGCCAATATAAACAATATAAAAAGGAGCAATGCAGAGTTACATGAACTAATGCCAGGTAACTGTCCAAATAAACTTTGGTAAACTTTGTCATGACGCATCGTAAATTTCCCTGGGCTTGGAGGTATCTGGGATAGACCCCCACACCGTGCAGACATAATAAAACCAGCCAATACAGCTGATATTTTCTTTATGGAAGAGAGGGACAGTGTTCTTTAGACCAAAGACAAAAATACCATCCAGACCATCCCAGTCCAAAATCAGTCTCTGTGTTGGTACGAGGTTGTATTAATACTCTTGGTTAAAAGTCATTCACACTTTTGGGATGGCAGCAGAAACAACATCAGCCCAAAAATGGCACAATCCTTGCTCTCAGGATGTTTTCGAAGGATGTTTGTGCTGTTTTTCAGTGGCACAATGCTAAACCACATTATCCACAGATAATAACGGCATGGCTGAGGCAAGCGAGGGTCCTGACCCGTCCTCAGCAGAGGATCTGTGGAGAGTTTTGAAACAAAAACGTGTGACAGTGATGACGTGTAAAAAGACAAAATAACACCTCAATTACTTCAAGAGAAGAACAGTAGGAAATGCTCCAAGCTTTACTACGCTCTACACAGTGTTTAAAGTGCTAGCAGGATCTACGCAGACACAGAGCTTAGTCGAAGTAAAAAGCTTTATTGTAATCCACTGTTGGGGAAACAGGCTGGAGATGAGCTCAGGAGGGAGGTTGGTGTGAAAGGGAGGCAGGAAGTAGCAGACAGGTCTGGGTTCCACTTGGTAACACCAACAATCTGGTGATGACATGAAGGTCAAGCAGGTAAATGGACCACAACGATCTTTTTGTGCAGTTTAATTCAATTTCAATGAAGCTTTATTTGTATAGCGCCAGTTTACGACAATGTCTTCTCAGGGCACTTCAGACAGTCAGTATGAATGTCAACAAATTCATAATAGTCTAGCTAAGGATACAGATCTGAAATCTGTAAATGGATGCATATTAACTGAATGAAAAGTAGTTTATACGCCAGGAACGATGTAGGAAATATTATAGTTTTGTAGTGTTTTGCAATGAAATGGAAGTCAAAGTAAGCGTAACAATCGTTATGAAGGTATCATTCCAATATTTCGCCTTTTTTATGTGCAAAGAATAAGACCTACAGTCTTCCTCCTGGGATGTTTGTCTTAATTGTGGACCACAGGTGGTCGTGCAAACAATATAATATACAATTCAAAGAAACAAATACATATAAAAAGAATAATGATGATAATAATAAAAACAATTAAAAAAATAGGAATAATTAGACGATGTCTTGCCAGTACAAACACAATATTCTAACATTTTCTAAGCAAGAGCTGTATGTAAAGTTGTTGCTGTTTTTAGCAGCAGTGCAGTAAAGCTGGATTGTTCTGCAATTTGCTGGAAATTGTTTAAAAAACCTTTTGAAATGCTTTTTTCCTTTAGGACAATCTCAACATCAGTGAAGCTGCAAACTTCCTGGTCAAGCACATCATGGCCACAGAGAATGACATCCTGAAGTCAGTGGTACCAGACACCATCTCGCCACAGATCGACTCCAACAGGCAGATAAGCTGCTCTGGCTGCTTCAAATAATGAAAGGAAGGAGGGATGGTGGAATCGGAAAGAATGGATGCGCAGCAGGACCATGAGGGACAGACACCACGCAGCCAGCTAAGGAAATGGAAACAGCACTCATGGAGGTGCAGTGGGGCTTCTTTGGTACATACCAGAGTAGAAACATTTCTGTTTGGAACCAAAGCTTACACTGATTTAAAAGTTGCACATTTATTTCAAAGACCAAGAGAGTTTTTAATAAGAAATGATATTGTGATATGTAAGTTTTTTTTTTTCTTTCTTTTTTTCTCTCTCTCTGTGAGTCTTGTATTCATTGAATGAAAGAAAGCTTGGCCATTTTCACAATTTTTAAGCATCTATGTTTGTATTACTGTGTTTTCTCAGCCACTAAAACTGTTGGAAGGAATGCATCAGGTGATACGCAGGGTTTCTTCTAATCTGCACAAGCCAAAGAAAGAGCTGCGGACCACTTTCAGTGAAGGATGTGCAACTTTGTAACACTGTTTTTTAGTGGTTTTACGTTATTTACGGTGTGCTTCTAGGAGTGTAATGTGCTGAATGTACTTTGTGGAGTTGCTTAAAATCCCCCCTACAACTTATTGTTGTGTCAGCTTTATTTAATGTTCCGGATGAAGTGACAACACAATTTTGTTTCTAGCAGCAGCTTGGTTGGAGCCAAACACAGATCGAGTTAAACACTCAAACACAAACGTCTTGGAGATGTGGGCAGCGGTTAGGTCCACTGGGGCAATCTGAGTTTAACTGACTAATCGGACCTAATTTTTTTAGGGTGGGGCTGGTTGGTAACAGCATTTCACTAAAGTGATTTTTATATTTTTTCCATATTAGATTAATACGTAAAATCATGTGATATTTTCGGTCATAACCAGGACACTCTGCAGGTTCATTTGTCAAAACGTCAGTAGTCATGGAGGCTTTTTCGATGGGTATGCCGGGATGGTATGTTGGTCTTTATGTCTTTATGCTATTTCTCTCTGAACTGTGCACACATACTCACCCCAAAACATATGCACATTTACACCATTTCTCTCACATGCAATGTACAAAAAAATGAAAAGCTTTTTGTTTCTTGTGCATCCACTTTTTGGAAGCCTTGCTTCTCTTTGTTCCCCCTCCTAGTAGCATCCTCTGCACAAAACCAAAGTGGACTTATGCCATTTTCTTCTTACCATGAAGAGTTTGACCTCATATGTACTCAGTTTCTTGGGGGGCTGTATGTCCAAATCTGGATGCCATTAATCGATTATGTGGTATCAGGCTGTTTATGCCGGTGTAAAATAATTATCTGCTGACATATGTTGTTTTCTCAAGTTTGCACAGTGTTTATAAGCAAATACAACAGTGTCATTGAACTTGTAATATACTTGTCAGTATTGAACAGCATGCACATGAATGCAAGATTTCAACAAAGTCTTCACTACAAAACATTTTCACTGTGAAGGTGTCTCTCATGCATCATGTAACAAAGAGTTACACTATAGATATCTCAGACACATAGGAGCACAGAGCAGCGCTTTGTTAGTAATTATTTTATTATGTGCTCCTGAATGTCTACAGCTGATTACGCCACTTCAGGTTTGTACTTGTTTGTTATTTATTGTGCAATAATCAATAAATGAAAACGTTTCACACTGATCCTGTGGTCGGAACACATTCTTATATACTGTAACCCGGAAGCACTTTCATGCTGTTTAACCTTTATCCTGAAGCAAACTGTTTTAACTTTCACAAATCACTTTGAGCATCAGGGGAATCAGTGAGTTCTGAGTTAATTAGTTTAGACTGGGAAGTATGTCTGCTTGTGTGTTTCTATTCAGGCTGATCCAGGACGCTCAGGTTCTCATTAGTTGGACGTATGACTAGATTATTCATTGCATGAGGGAGTAAATTTGGTCCTTGCTTTTGGTTCCTGTTAAGACTTTACGACCAGCTCGTCACCCTGTATATCTGAGACTTGTGGGTAAAAGATGGGCAGAAAAATAGGACCAAACTACAACTGTTCGTGGGTTTCATATTGGGGTTAATTTTAATTATCTACACTGGCCAAAGTTAAACTAACAACATAAAGCTTGTATGAGGAAATTTCTATCATTTGAAATTTAGCGAACAGTTTATAAAATAGAAAAGGAATTTATTAAACAATGCAAAGAATAAATCATAAGCAGAAGTTATCAGTGTGTTAAATCATTCTTGGACAACAACTGACAGAGATTTAGCAACTTAATATTGAGTTATGAGCTCTGCATTTGCTTCACATTGTCGTTCTGGAGACAACATTTAACCAGCATAATCACATGGTGAAAAGGGATTATTTGTGGTAAGCTACAAAACTCAGCTTAAGTGACTTGGATGATGACATTAAGTGATTTAATAAGGTGAATTTTCCCTGACATTTAAACCTTTGTTTAGTGTCAGGAATGACTGATATAGAGCCACCTGCTGTCAAATTAAAAACACTGCAGTCATTCGACACATTTAAAGGTAGGCAACATGACAATTCTTAAACCAAGTCAGACCAGGATTTCTGTGGCAGAACATGTGACTCATTGAAGAGTAAAAAAAAAGGAAGTGAATATACTTCTGGGCATAAAAACATAATCATGAAAATCAGTGTAGCACCTATAGGGATTCTGATAGGGTTTTACACCTAATCACATGCATACTCAGGCAAAAGACCATCCCTATTGCAGTGGATTTTTCACCTTTATACCCATGGGAAAAGCAGATCCTCAATTCCCACCCAGTCAATTAGGGCAATGGTTGACCTGTGTGACCTTTGAGCACTTTGATCTCTTTTCCACTCTCCCATGATAGTAAAAGCACGAAAAGCCTCTGAAAATGTGTAGTATTATTGTGAATGGCAAAATTCTCTATATATATTGTGACTAAGTTTCAGGAAGAGATGCATTGAAGATAAATAGTATATTGTTAATACATCTGTCTAAAACGAAGGATGAGTCCTCAGTAGGCTTAATGAGCTTAGTTATTCATCACTTACATTGAGCTCTGGCAGAATCTACATATGATTAACATTCCTGATGTTTATTACTAATAATAAGTAAGTAATAATAAATAAGTAATAACACTGTATGGTACTAACAGTATAGCCACAAATGCTGGAAAGAACAAACACATTTTACTGTTTGAAGTTTTTGGGAGTGTTCACCTTATTGAATCAAAACTCTGTACTGGTATTTTTTTCACATTTGACCCCAAAGATGCAGGAATCCTGAAAATCAATAGCATAGAATGAGGGCTATAATTATTATGGAGCATTGAAAAGAAAAAGTAGGAGCGCTACTTGTCTGCACAGCCACTAGAGGGCAATAAATTATACATGATACAGACTCAGTGTCTAAAGTGACTTTCAATGGAGAGAAAAACCTCTTTTTTCATTAACCTTCACTAAACCTATTAGCACACTTGAGGTCCACTGTCGTAAAAAAAAATACAGCATGATTAACAGGTTTTCCAATGACTTGCTGGTTTGTATTCACAACATGATTCATTTCAATTTGTAAATCATTTAAAACCCACCTGCATTTGGATAATCATGCATGAAAAGTAATGTAATTCTTTACATGAATGACATACATTCATTTTAGATCAGGGAATCACAGGGAAGGTTGCAAGATGTTTTCTGTGAGGTCTCATTCCAAGTGTAAAATAGTTGCATTAAAAAAGTTTAATAAAAGCAAGAGCTAACCTAAAACTTGCAGAAAATAATCAAATTGGAACACATGAAGCAAACAGAAGTAATTATGAAGCAGAAGATGCAAAATATAAACATGAATCAGATTATGCTGCCTCATTGGTGAGTTAAGAATACATTGTTCATTTGATCTCAGTTAGGAAAGGATGTTTATGGTATTTAGGTGCTAAGTACAATAGTTACATCTAAGGTCTGCTACAAAACAGGACAGAAAAAAAGAAGTACATGGTAAGGCAGGTTTTTTCCGAGGCTTTGCTGACACATTAAACCTTTGCCAAAGTTTGGTTTCTTAGTAAAGAACTTTGTAATAAATCTGAAACAAACAGGATTTGTGAGGTGTTTTTAAGGAGTCAAGGCTTTGAGAGCTCTGTGATACTTAAAGGAGCTGTGTCACCGTGGTCAGCTGATGTAAGGAGGCCGCAAAGCCGGCCAACATCAAAAAGGTAAACATGGTACACTATGTCAAGTATTTCTGTTAAGCTGTGTGGTTTCGGTGCAAAATGCTGTGTTGAGTTGCACCCTGTGTGAGAGGGCGCATCCTAAGGTGCACCAAACTACATGTAATGTTTTACAAAAGACCTGAAGTTATTTAAATAAGCATGAATTTGCAGCATCTGGAAGCTCTGTTATAAATATAAAGATGATCTTTCTCTAAGTTTAAAAAAGTATTTGATGTCTGCATACTTCTTGACTGTTCTTTATGTATAAAAAAATAGCTGGAATAGACAGTTTGCAATGCCCGATATTTGTGGGGAAAAAAAACTTATGTAGATTTGTAAGTAAGTAGAAAATCAACAGAGGGAATGGATTTATGTCCTTTCAGTATTTGTTTCGAATACAAAAGGTAGAAGCTAAAAAATAATGCATTTGAGTACAGCAGCTGCTGATTATCATCATTTACATGTTTTGCAAAAACTCAAATGACGCTACTCTGTACAGCAGCCCATACTCAGGCCACAGTACACGGTTACATCCTTGTATACTGAACGATACAGTGCAGTCAATTTTTTTTCTGACATCAGAACCTTAGGGAAGATATGTGCAGGATGTGTATCTAAAGAAAATGTTGTCCTGTGAGCGTGTCCCTGCTAGAGCTGGATGCATCCTCCTCAGATGTGTCATACGTATCAAGACTACCAGAGCACGCTGTGGCAGATGCATGTGGCTGGAGTGGAGAAGCGTGCTGCGATAGAAAAGTGTCGCTTTGAGGAAAGAAAGAAGACAAAGGGCAGTCTGAGGAGGTGTATTTGGTCAACACCTGCAGCTGCTCCGGTTGTAGATTTGCTTCATCACATACTCTCTGGCATAAAACTGTGACCCTGTGACATGTTTTCATCTTCAGCTGGCTCAGCTGACTCTTCTCCATCATCAGTTTTTCCTTCTCCGTCCTCTGTAAAATACACAGTCGGATTAGCGTGACGGAAAGTGAGAAACCATCTAATGAAAAAAAAGTTCTAATTTCTATTACCAGCTTGTGGATTTCACACTGCAAATTATATATGCAGTCTAGTTTTCTCTTGCGGCAACGCTGAGCTGCGAGGCGGTTTTTGCTGCGCCGCCTCATGTCATGGACGACATCCAGTTGTTCTCTGGTAAAGACATTTTGCTTCAGCAGCTGCTGGAAGTCATTTCGGCTCAGATTAACTATCCAATCCAAAGGGTATGGTAACTGCACCTGAGGAACGCACAACAGGGAAATAAAAGCTCATATACAAAGACTACATGTCAACAAGAGAAGATGGGCATAAACAAAGGAGCATCCTTAATTACCCATTGCTTTTCTATAATGTCAAGCTTTAGGTTAATATATTGTAACTGTTCGCTGCAGGTTAAGGACTCACACACTCGCTTTAGAGAAGCAGGCTGGTGAAAAGTCTGATTTCTGTGCTCAACTCAACCTGTATTTCTTTAACTTGGTGTCATTTTAAAAGATCTCCAGACCCAGTTTAGCGACTGAAATCCAATCAATGTAGAGGTTGTTTAAATGCACAAATACAAATGCAAGCCATGCAAAAACGGTTGGAGTTCACTGAGTTATGTTTTTTTTTTTTTTTTACCAAGCTGGTAATTATTAACCCACTGAAATCTGCTGATGCAAATGTGTGACAGGAAATGTACACTCACCAGTTTAAAGGAGCTGTATAAATCTTCAAGTGTTTAATCTGGGGCCAATAAAAGAAATGAAATAGCCTTAGCTTCTTCTGCACACTCACCCTTTGTACTTCCTAATCCAAATTCTTATGAGACAGAACATGAGAGATTCCTGAAATCTGCGCTCTGAGCCATCATCTTTACTTACTCAGCATGCTGATCTGGGAACTTGGGCTAAAGTGGACTCTGAACCTATGAGCAGGACATATAAACATGCTCAAACACACACATGTTATCTCTGTCTGGGTGAATTATTAACTTAGCACTATAGCTAACCTACTTTGCATGACTTCAGCCACCAATTTGTGTATGATAAAAAGTTCTTAAAGTCTTATCTAAGAGAGATATAAGTGAAGCAACTACCCGTAAGGTCCCCTCACTGCTTTCTGACGCAGGCTTTTTTTCCAGACCAACATGGATTTCGGATTCAAAAGGCAGACGTGCAAAAAAGTCTGAGCAAAACTGAAGGTTATCAGCAAACTTCCTTCACAGTTTATCTGCTCACCTGCAGGGCTCTCTCTCTGGTGGAGGACTCACTGTCTCCCTCTGTTTCCGTCTCTGAGTCCCCATCTTCCCCTGAGTTCACAGAGGAAACCCCCGACGGAGATGCTGCCTCACACTCAGACAATCCTGCTGGCTTCCACTGACACTTTATGTGTTCTAGTTCCTGGAAGAAGGGGCAGGTATTTCTTGTGGAGCTGGGGTTGGTATAAAGCTTGGGCCACTCTATAGACGGGCTCCGGGTCCATGTCCCCCCTGTATCGGTGGAACATCCGGCCTCAGGGCTCTGGAAGTTTAGCTGAGACGTGCTTTTATCTTGGTGTTCAGAAACTTCTACTATCCTAGTGTCCTCTGTTAAAATGGCCGTTCTCTCCGTGTTGCCTGTTTGTCCTCCTGCTCCTCCGTCTCGACAGGCATGGTGTGACTCTTTTCTCGCTTCGATCAGGGCGTTTTGATGAATGGAGCCAGTCTCCTTTGCGTTCATCTTCTGGTTACCGTCATCGTCAGACATATCATGCCCCAGTGACCTAGTGATTGCAGCGTCCTTGTCTGTGGCCCTCAGAGGGCAGTGACGCAGTATTAACTCGGATGACCTCAGATGACTTGTCTCAGGAAAGTTTCCAGACGTGTGTGCCTTCTCTTCCTCCAGCTTAATGATGTTGCTCTCCGTTACCTCATCAGGCCATTTCCCCTCTCTTTTAAAAGATTCTCTGTTAGCGCTGTTAGCTCTCCATGTGCTCCCACTATTCTCCCTGCTCCTGTCATATATTTCACTTCCCAGTGGCTCTTCAGATGCTTCTTTGCTTTCTCTGTTTGTGTAGGAGGTTGACTTTTCAGGCAACTCAAACAAAGTTTTGGTGTTGTTACAGCATGGCACGCAGGGGTGGACCCAGTCCTCTCTGGTCCCTGATATTACTGGACTTGTCAGGCTTCTCTGCGGGACACACGCGTCCTTGCCACAAGCAAGCTGGAACTTGCGATACTTTGGACACTGGACTGCCGGGTCACTCATCTCTTCAGCTACAGGTGCAACAGCGCCTGTGCTGCTCTGACTTCCCATTTTGTTGTTCACTGATTTTTTACTGTCCCAAGTCACTTCCTGCTGAGATGATGAGTCAGCAACTGGTTTTACTTCTTTCTCATCCAACAAGACACCGTCAGGCTCCGTGCCACAGTTTTCCTTTGACGATCGCCTCTTGCACTTCTTTTTACAGCAGATGTTTCTCGGAGAGGAGGCAGAGCTGCTGTTGCTCGAAAAGAACTTGGGGAGGAGAAAATCGAAACATGCCTCGTCCAGGTCTCGGAAACCGAGAACGGAGGCTGAAGTTTGTATTTCTAGGACATCGGCTTTTCCAAAGTGGAGTTTGGATGTGTAGGCAAACTTCAGCAAGGGCTCAAAGCCCGCAGCTGTCACCTGTAGACACGAGAAATGAGACACATGAGGGTACCTGTCTAGTATGTTGAAGAAGTTGATATAAGTGAACAACAGCATTTTAAAGTGACGTATTATTTCCTTTAGATAATCATGTATTAGTAAAAGATCATATATAAAGATCAGCGTTTCTTAGAGCATAAATTTATTTGTTGTTTCTATGGGATTAGACTTTTCGGATTAAGGGCAATGAAAGAACTACAGTTAATTAAAATAAAAGCAAATAAGACATGCTACCAGACTTTGATAGAGCTTTGTAAAAGAAAGATACTAATAAGACTAAATAATACATTTACATCTCAGATCTTTGCATCTGATGATATTTGGACATCTGCTGTCTTTAGTGGCACCAGCTACTTTTTGGTTATTTCTTCAGTCTGAATAGTAAATAAACAAAATTCCCCAACCTATGCAACATGAGCAGTTGCTGAGGAAACAAGCCTTTTAGTCACCTTTTTCACTTCACTTTCAGCCGTGAGGCAGTGGAATTTGTATGTAAGCGCTTTCGTTCTGCATGGCAGCATGAGGTCATGTCTCACCTCCTGTGGCAGAGTGATAACCGTTCCTTGTTGTGTGAGGGACGAGATCCTCTGAGCAAAGTACTCGCTACAGGAAGCGAGCACCGAGCGGTGGGCTCGGAAACTCTGACCCTCCACCACCACTGTAACATCACACAACGAGTCCCGGCAACGCTGCTCGTTCAGGCAGCGCAGCACACGGGAGGAATGCGCCGTAGACTCAAATGTAAACACAGAAGAACGCAGGGTCGACATAGCCATCAGGGATATCTGTATGTGTACAAAACACACATAGACGCACATGAAGGACACACGTTTTCCGATTCCCCTCAAACACAGTTTCTTTTTTTCATGTGACAAATAAAAACATGCTTACCTTTCAAAGCAGACTCTTCTTTTCAAGTCCCTTATGGTGGTAAAAAGTCCCAGCTGCCCTGCACACATGGGTATTGCTAAACGGAATGCCGTCCAGCCAGCCTGTGTTTCCCAGAAAACCTTATCTCAACTCAGCTACAAACTAAAAACCGAGCTTGACTCAGTCATATGGCCCGTGTGTGAGTTTGTGAGAGGGAGGGAGGCATGAAGGGAGTGTATGTGTGTGTGTGTGTGTGTGTGTCTGTGTTTGTGTGTTGCAACAACTCTGGGTGTAACAGAGCAGCGCTGACTCATGCGCTCT
>JBBDHI010000016.1:10909643-10922155 GCA_037177115.1 Craterocephalus stercusmuscarum
CCAAAGTGTCAATCAGCACGAGGGTGAGTAAACAAATGAAGGCACATCATTCTGAGGGCGGAGTATTCCTTTAAAGCCTGCATGTGGAACCAAAACAGACAAAATGGTACAGTATAACACTGGGCAGCTGAATATGGTGTAAACATTAAGAATTACATTTAATCTTAAAAACTAAATGTTAAATAGTGACTAGGTAGAATATTTCTTGTACAAACTCTTTTTTTAAAAAGGATATGATAGGAGAGAGTGAGCAGTTTTATACAGGAGGTTAACGGCACTATTGTACACCTGACTATACACCAATGTGTGGCTGATATTAAGTTAAAACAATAAAAAGCGCAATAAAGCTAGATGGAGCTCACCATCTTTTACACAGCAGTCGTTAAGCCAAAAAACCCCTGAAGAAAAGTTCAGTAAACACACAGCCCTTGAGTGTTAAAATACAAACAAAGCTTCTGAGTCAGAAAAATATAACACTCACATTCCTGTGTTGAAAAATAGACAATTTGGCCGCAGTCACAGTTAAGTGAAAACATTTCCTGGTGCAGTGTGCGCGCATGGGACAGTAGCTGCCTGTGTTTGCAAATTATGTGCACTTGCAGTATATAAAACACACACTTGCTTGTTTACTTGCGTGTACATGCACGGTTTTTTTTCATGTACAATATTTAAGTGGTGTGTGTACAGATGCCAGGGTACAAGCCCAACACGTTGAAGGCTCTCTGGTTCATCTTCACGAAAAACAGCTCAACGGGATCAGATTCTTCAGATGCGCACATCATCGTCACTCTATGGGTGCTTCAGTACTTTGGGATTGTCACAACAGGGATGAGGTGCAGGTGAAAGTTTAGGATTAAGTGTGACAGATGGCTGCATACCTTCCTCCACTTTCTACATATTTAAAATCTGTCCAATTTCTCAGGTATTTTACCACTCCCACTTTTTTTTTTTTAAAAAAAAGGAAGACAACCCCATTTGTTGCTCTTCAACTGGTCTTTTGCAATCCCCTATTAGAAGATATTACTGTTGCACCCATTGGTGAAATCATCCCGCCGCACCCAGATTACATCCCGGTCATTATTTGTAGCCCCCTCCACAGAACACTGCTTCAAGGGGGCCAGCTTAACCGCTGAGGCTGCACAGCGGGAGGCAGAGATGGCACAAGATGTGAAGGAGTCTACAGAGTCTGAACGGTCCCCAGGCTGTATCCGATCCACTTGCACAATTTCACCTCTATTCCCCGCCTGTTCGTTCGGATTTATCTTAGTGCTCTGCAAGTTCAATCCTTCCATATGCACTTTCTGGACGTCCTGCTCAGCTGATGCTGATCGGACCGACTTGCAGTACTCATCGTCATCACTCAAAATGTCCGTCTCCTTCAACTGCCTTACATCGATGCCTTCACACTGGTCTTCGTAGCAACCGAGGTTGAACTGCTCTTCCACCCAGCGATCTGTGTCTTCGCCTTGAGGTTTATGGGACTGATGTTGGGAGTGTTGGGAAGTGGAATGGTTAGAAGCGTGTTGGAAAGGGTTGGCATCATCACCATTGTTGTTGTTGCCATGGAAAACCAGATCAGTATCAATGGTGATGCGGTTTCTCACCAGCTTCCTGTGAGCCAGTGTTCGAGATGGAGCTGAAGCTGAACGGATAAAGATAATCTGTTAATATCAGGCGTTGGTCAGTTAAGTTACTGGTGCAACATTTTGCGTTGCATGATAATATTTCTGCGAACGAGGAAACAAACTCTTGCTCGTATCACCTGCTCTGTTCATGGAAGGTCGCGAACCTTTGAGGGCACAAAGGCGTTTGCCACCAAATGGGACATACTGCTGATTGGGCGGCAGAGACTCCGTCTTCAGAAGCTGTCGGCGTTGCTTCTCCCTGAGGATGGAGTGGACTGCTTTCAGGAAGTCCTTTTTGCTATCTGGGGAGCTGCCAATCATGAAGAGAAAAAACAAAGCCTTTAAAATGATAAACTAGTGGAGGAGTATGTGTCATCTAGTTCAAATGCTTTGAATAAATGTGGTATCTGCAAAAAAAATAAAAAAATACCTGCAGCAAAGCTGGAAGGTTCTCTCTGGTCTCCCCTCAGATTCAGACCTTGTATGGACTATTTCACACACTGCTGTGGATTCAGAGTCTAAGATGGAGACAACATTGACATGATGGACATTTTATAATCCATTCCAGCTCATTTCTGTCTGTCTTTAGTGGAAGCCATCACAGAAAGTAGGGCTGAAAGGAGGATGATGATTTAGGGTTCATTTCCAGAAACGGGATTTAAGGAAAGTTGTACCAAGTTCTTTATTTACAAAGTCCTGTGTGCCAGTTTTATATATCCGATTCCTCTAAAAATGTACCCGCTGAACTTGTCATGGAAACACCTGGATAACAGAAGTGTCTTCTGAGGTCTCCCCTGGCGAGACCAAAATAAATTCTCAGCATCATTCTGTTTGTTGTCCAAAACATTTCTGTCGTATGGAATACAGATGCAGAGACATAAGCAGATAAATGAAAATCTTCTGACTGTAGAAGGTGTCATTTCCAGCACACCATAGTTGCAGTAATCCATGTATTTATTCAAGTTTTATACATTTGCCCAACTTTACATCAGGCAGAAATTCTAATGGCATTTATAAGTGACATCATCCTTCAAAGAGTTAATGGCACCTGATGGAAAAGTTTAAAGCTTCATTTACAGAATTGTACAGTTTAGCAAAAGACCTACTTGTAAGAGCACGGACTTGCAGGGAGTCTGTTGCAATCATGTGACGGAAACGGAAGGGAACTTTGTCGTCGCTCACAGACACACGATGAGAGCCACCCTGAAAAAAAAGAGATGGTTGGATAACTGATAATGTAAACAATTGTAATTCGTCTGTATGACAGCAGAGAGCGCAAGAGTGCAGCAACAGTCCAGGTTTGACAGACAACCCTACTATGATGTATAAAGCAAGTGTGCTTTTAGAATCTCCACTCAGTAACCATAACTTGTCTAAATGAAATATATCATCCTATTTTTTCATAATAAATGACAGTGTGAATTACTAACCCTTTCATTGTTAGAATCTCCTACAATCTAATGATCTTTGTCTTGACATTTGCCAGTCGTCATGACTTGGGACTAGTTCCTAGGAATAAAATGTGCTCTTAAGTGCATAATTGTGGCCATTTTGTAGTTGTAAAAATGTAACATACTTGAATATATTCTTTTGTCACTTTCAACATTTTAAAAACAGATTACCAATAACACCATCACCGCCATAATGTTACTTCAGAATTTTGACAGTTATGCTTTTTATAGCCACATACTGTAGAAAGTAGGCCTGTTTCTGTATTGTATGTCCATGTGCACACTGCCATAATTAGCCTAAAGCTGCAACAGCACATTGATATTGTGTAATGAATTACTAGTTAACACAGAGCAAGTGACTTGTACATTACAGATCAATTTCTCCCCACTCTTTATTAGCAGGCTGAAGACACATCCTGACAAAATATAAATAAACCAAACCAAAACAGAACTTGTTCACATCCTTCACCAGATCTTTTATAATTCTTTATATTTCACAGCTAAACATTGCCTGTGTATCGCTTAGTGTTTTTTTAAAAAAAAAAAAAAAAGGTAGTCACAGCCTTCTTTTATAAATTATAGCACAACACAGACGTGTATCCTTCTGTGTGTCCATGTTTGTAAAGAATCACTTCATAATAGGGAATAACAAAATTAAGAGCTTTACTTGCTTTAGGTTTTCCATTAGCTAGATTTGACTTGTTCTTGATTCTAACCTGTGTTTCACAGTCCTGCAGATTTGATCCCTATTATGGAAAACAACTGGGCTTTTCATTGTGCTAACTGGAACAGTCAATGCATACACTGTTGATATTTTTTTCAAAAGATATGGGATTTGTCATTATAAGAACTTGGGTACAAAATTATGTTTAATAAAAAGCTGCAAATCAGATGTTGATTTTTTATTCCAGGAATTTTGCTCAAAAAAGAGAGAGCCTTTGTCAAAGTTTTTGTAATCTCAAACGTTAAAAAGATCATTCAGAAGAAACACATCAGCTCCCTCTGCATAGTGCATCATCTAACACTGTTTCACATCCTGAAAAGTTATAGAAAAGAAAATAGTACTTACAATTTTCTTCCTGTGTTTAGAGCAGTCCTTGTACACAAACACAACTGCTGTTTTAAACACTGAGGACAAAGAAGAGATGAAGGAATGAAACCATTAGAAGGGTTGCATTTGTGAAAAACATGAAATTACTTATTCTATTCTCAGCAGTGACAGCTTAATGCAGCCAAAAGTAAATGCTCTTAATCACAATGTAAAAAAAAGGCCCCAAACTAACATAACAGTCAAACAAAAGCTGAAAATAAACCTAAGCAACCACTTCTCACAATCACCTGCCAAAACAAAGTCAGCCATTATAGCAAGTAGATGTAATATTTATTGCCTCAAAAAAAGTGTAAGGAAAATTCTAGGACATATGGGTACTTCAAGGTGTTTTACAACTGCATGACTCATTAATATTCACCTCACGTAAAAGTAAAATGAATACAGGGAGCCCTCGCGTGCATAAGCTCTACAGTATCTATTTCTGTACCAACTGAAATGGGACGCAGCTGCACACAAAGCCTGATGGGATTGCATAGTGCAAATACTCGGATCACAGATACAGTGGTAAATATATTCTATCCAGCAAACAATATCCAAACATTCAGTTTATATGCTGGTTTGGAAAAGTTGCAATACATGCACTTCCTGTGGAAAATAGTCATACTGCACAGTTCATTATGTAAAAAAATGGTTTTGTGCATCAAGATGCAAAATGATTAGCATCAAAATGCAGCAAATATACACATGAAAAATATTGGTGTGATAACTGTAACAATATTTTCACTTCCACAAAACTGCGCAGGAAGACAGTAAAATGGAGAGTTCCTGCATTACGCACAACAACAAAAGCTAAATTTAATCTCAATCCAAGTTTCCAAGCTGCAGTGCCACAAATTCCACCATGATGGAATTAAAAAATGCCTTTGGATTTCATCAATCACAATTTTAAAAGAAGGCTATCACAGAAAATTAAAAAAAAAAAAAACATCTGTACGCATGTAAATAACACTTAATTTCAAGTTGGGGTTATAACTTAAAAGTTGCTTCGTGCATTATTATACCAGTAAGTGGAAGGAAGGAACTAACTTTTTGCTATTCTATCTTGATGTAAAATATAAATGTCTTGTTATTCCAAAACTCCAGATTTACTCTTACCGAAGGCTGCTAATTCAGGATCCTTCTTGCTCCTAAACAAAGAAACCGGAGGATTCATCCACACCACAGTTGAATGGAGCAAAAGATCCCCCATCGAGAGATCAGGCACCTGAAAAAAAGTAATATAAAAAACATTAAATTAAAATTAGTGGATAATTTGTTGTATTTAGATTAAATGAGACTGAACAGAACGGGCGATACCTCTTTTTTATCTGCAGTCTGTTCGTTGATGAGCTGGTCAAAAACGGCCCCGTACTCCTCATGAAGCTTCTGCATCTCATTGATGTGACTTGCAACTTTATTCATGGCCTTCATTGCAACTGAATGGGACAATGATTTATTAGTGGTGTCCCCAATAATTACAGTTCTGATAGTGAGAAGCGTGGATGATGTGAAACCATTTTACAGGTCTAATGGATGATGGGGGAGGGGTTAGTAGTTTACCATCCAGGTGGTAGTGTTCTTCACTGTCGGGGTCTGTGAGAGAGTAGAGTTCCCTCAGCAGCAGGGGATACTTCAGGACTCGCTGGATGGGTTTGATCAGGTATGACTCCAGAGTGGATGAATGTTGCTGTCTGGGGTTTCTCTCAGCCAGGAAAGCTTTAAATTCTGGGTCAGTTTTAGCTGGAAAAGCAGAAATATGAACATTCATTGACTTGCTGTGAGGGAAAATTCCACAATAAATATATCCTAAATAAAACTAAACAGGCTGCCGCTAAAATAAGAGACAGGAATCTTAATTGTGAATAAAATTACTAATTTTTAGGACTTGTGTGATTGTTGAATCTGTGCTGATACCAGCTACAGCTCAGTCTTTGTTATGTGACTAAGTCGGCATGCTTCCTTTGATCCTATAGACACTCAATTGCAACACTTCAGATGTTAAAGAGTAATGAATTAAATCAGGAGTGCAGATGGTGATTATGCTCTTTACACCAGGTTAGTACTGTATGTGTGTGTTTTTACCTTTGGCCAGGACCTTCGGGACCTTGGTGTGGCTGGCACAGAAAGCACTGTAGATTTTGAACCGATCAGCATAATACAGAAATGAACCGCCCAAGGAGAACAGCACCTTCTGTAGAGACAAGCAAACTTTTTTTTATTTTCCTTCAACACATTATGGATTTAATACAATTAACAGCACGTTTTAAACAGCAGAACCAAGTGGAGGCAGTAGTGAGCTGAAACTACTACAGGATTAAGACCGGAATGACACTTTAGATTAAGAGATTAACCATTTCCCACCTTAAATTGCTCCACCCTCTCCAGTCTGTCCAGATCCGGCACCAGTCTGATTCCATCTTCCAGTGTCCGCAGGAACTCCACCTGGAATTCCACCATCTCCCCAAGGTTACCGAACAAAACGTCCAGCTACCACACACACACACGAGTAGTCTGTCAGTGTTTCTTTTTGAAATTTAACATTATGGTTAAAAAAAAAAAAAAAAAAACTTCTTTGCATAATTTTCCTGTTGCATGATTTGCTTGCTGTCATGGCTTAGGCAGATGTACCAAAATTTCCTCTAGAATACAGTTGTATGATCAGAACTACTATCTCGAAGGATTATTTATTCATTTTAAAAATCAGCTTTATTTTGCATGGGACCACTGTATCTTAAAGGCCCATCCCTTAACTTTTCACCCTTAAAACTATGGCACAGACACATTTGTCATGTAGATTTCTGGAGGGGTCGCGGCCCAGCAGCGTCCCAAGGCTGAGAAACCACAACTTTCTCATCCGGGATGTAGGCAAGGCAAGATTTGAAACTTTACACACAGCAATGTAATGCACCTCGTTTACAGAAACTTTTTTGGCCCACAAACAATTTTTCAGGCTTGTGATTTGTTCATGTGATCATTAGCAAACTGTAGATGTGCAACAATTGCTTTTTATTCGCAGGGGTCAGAAGTGTGTTTCCTTGATATGCTCAGTTAAGTTCAGAATCCTCTTGAATGTGGACTCGAACATTAGTCAGTTACATGTATGCAGAAAAATAGACAATTTAGGGTTCACCAACTCGGCCACATGCCCATACATGTTTTCTAATTCTTGGAATGAACATGTAATATTGGAAAGTACCTCATCCTGTGTAAGGAAGCTCTCTTTCTGCAAAGGTGTCAAGTAGCACTCTATTAGGCAGTTCAGGTCCTGAAAAAGACACGAAACATGAACAACATCGCTTTGTTGTGATGTGTTGAAGCAAGATATAGAAAAATGAAAGTTTTACTAATCTCCAAATGGATATTGTAAAAGTTTAATTGGATCATTTTCATATTTTTCACTTTTGAAACTTTGATTAAAGCAGAAATCGAGAGGGGCTGTTCAAAAGGGGGGTGACTGCTAAATATTTTAAGTGAGACAAATAATTTAGCTTAAATGGTGTTAAGTTATTAGCATAACAGTGACTAAAAATGCAAATCATGGGTACATTTCTGTTTGCGAATTATGATCATCATTAGTAAAATCAGATGGCTAATTTCAGAGACTCACTTTGACATAAGTCTTCTCCGTCTCCACCAGTTCACTGATAACCTTGCGCAGTTTGTCTGCATGGGAGAGCTGCCTCTGCGTGGCACTGGCTGCTGCAGGAGGTAAAACTGACACAGGGCTTGGAGAGAGGGATGAAGATGATGACGATGAGGAGGATGACATGTGGCACTCTGTGGGATTCATGTCATGCAGACCACGGCAGAAAGCAGTCACCTGCTCTGTACTCTGTAAAGAAAGACAACATGTTATATAGTGTCCGAATTTGAGGAATTGTTTTCAGTCTTTTTAAAAAGGTCTTTCAAAATAAATAAAGTTTAGTGATAAAAAACAAAAACATTTTCACTGCTTTTGCTCTTAGAAATAAAAGCATAAAATCTGGTAGAATGTAATTTTTCCCACTAAAAGTGAAGGCACAAACAAGTTTAATTAAAAAAGGCCAGGCTTATTGTGTAATAATGTGTTGCAGCCCTGTGCCACAACATGATCTTCATTAAACCTTATTACAGCATTAGGGTTTTGGATAAATAGCCACACCTCATTAGATAAAGCGTACACAAGCACCTCTAAATTCTCGCATACAGTACATTCTTGAAAACCTGCCAGGATGCACACACCTATATCAGTGACACAAAAAATACCAAACATGAGCAGACCTGCCAGATTTACAGGAAGAGGCGGGGGGCCCACACGTTTTGGGAAGAAAAAAAAAAAAAAAAAAAAAAAAAAAAAAAAACAAAGGACATCACATTTCTTCTGAGATGATAAAATATGATGTCATAGCAGTGATGAAAAGAATTCCCTGTTCAGTAATGTTCACGATCACTCTCCAAACCAGCTACTGGAAAACTCCCGGATCCACGACAAAACAAACACCCCAGAACATTTCTGTGACTGTCAAGGACGTAAAGATAAAACAAAAAAAACGTTCACGAGACTAAAAAAGAAAATGAGAAACACATTGTCTTAAGGCATCCGGCCAGAAGCCGGATGCCTTAAGACAAATATAAGGATGCACTAGGAATAATACAGCAATTCTTCCAATGTTGAAGACAACCATAACTCCTTTAAGGGTCTTCTGGAACAACCAAAGGATTTTCTCCCATGATTAAAAAAAAATCTAACATTTTTCAGTTTAAAACATTTGTCCATCTGGCTGGATTGATAGTTTCTGTTGTTTGTCTTAGAGCTCAGTTCTGGAAGAAAAAAAGAAGCTATCTACTGTATGAGCTGTGAATGAATTACCTCAGTCACAGATACAAAACACACACACACACACACACACACACACACAAATAATAATTCAGATCTAATATCCTGTAACTGTTATCCAAGAAAAAAAAATTAAAAACACTTTTTCTTGCCTTAGCAAAACCTCATCGATATAATCCTTATTACTACAGTAGTGATTCCTCCAATTCAGACCAAACAGCCGAAAACAAAGATAGTGAAATAACCCCAACGTAACATGACACACTAAACCATTGCAGTAGAATACTTGTTTCCAGACGGTCAGGTGCCACCAGACAAAATCTGTATAGAAAGCACAAAGCTGGACCAATCCAGTTTTAGTCACCACTTAGTTTGATGGGATTAATGCTTCCAATTCAATCCTCTGGTTTTTGTTTGCTTATAGGCAGAGGGGCACAAATCTGGTCCTCCTGCGACTTTTAGACGTATTCCTTCTCCAACACACCTGAATCACATAAATTGCTCGTCAGCAGCCCTGCAGAGCTGAATGGCTGCATGTGAGGGAAATCATCCATTTGATCCACATATGTTGGAGAAGGACTACATCTAACAGATGCAGGGTAGTAGCTGTGGAGGACCAGGCATGTGCACCTCTGCTTATAGAAGTACTGCTGCAAATGCTTGTTGCATAAATATTCCTCATTGTTTGGGGTCAGCGAATGTGTTAATGTTCATTGTAGTAAGAGAATGAGTTGCACCTGCTTGTGTGTATGCAGCTGATCTGGACACAGCTGGGAAACTTGTCTGCTGATTCCACGGCTTGTCTCCTGGTAAGCCGCTGCAGCAGTGACAACCGATTTTCCGTTGTGGTATTCAAACCAGTTTCTCAACACTGCAAACCACTCAAAAATAAGCAAAGGCTAAAAATGCTGATACTGAAATTTCTTCCATGGAGTCAAATTTAGGTACTTGGAGAAAACTGCCACAAGATAAACCACCAAGATAAGCCTATTTACACAAAACCTTTCACATATTTCACACATTATAAGCCTCACTTCCAAATAAATCAGACATGTTGCACAAATCAGACATGTTGCACATCGATTGAAAGTTACCCACAGATCCATAGTTCAGAATATTTTCCATGATCATTTGGCCAAGTTATGAACACAGAATGTAAAAGTAGCTACAAGGTGGTCAAACAAAAGAAAAGAGGGCTCAAAGTGAAAAGCAATGACCTGCACTGTAGTAATGCCTCTCCGTTTCTATACGCAAGGGACAGGAATGACAGTTTTGCTTCACAAAGCAAGGTCCTGACCTTGACAGCCGGGCAAATTAGTGACAGCCAAGTGACAGATGGAGCACTGATATAGACAGATGAGAGAGACGGAAGAGGAAGCATCTCTGAGTCATGCTGCAGAAACACCATTTAACTTTCCAATCTGCAACCTGGTAAAAGTACTGTCATTAGTTACATAAATATTCGTCACCATTACCTGTTACGGAGTACAACATTGGCAGCTAAGAGATAGTATGCACAATAGTAATACTGGTTATTGTAAGATGCATCAATGGAGGATCAAACAATGAATACGATCAATGAGAAATAATTTGAATTAGGTGTCCCATGTGAAGCTGATCTTACATATAAAAGCTTCTACAGCACCACAAATTAATCACCAACCTCCAGGATCACATCCAAAACACAAGCCCTCATACATAATCACATTAAAAGGCTCACCTGCTGGAACATGTCATAGATGGACTCGGCCGGGGGTTTGGAATTCCTACTTCTCCTAAAAGCCGACATCGTTGCAGATCAAATCAGCTTCAACAGAGATTTTTGCCATTCATTTCCTGTCATGCTTATCAAATCCAGGTATTGTCCATTCTTCTGCACAGAGTGACGCCACAAGGCTGGACTCATTCAAAAAAAAAAAAGGAAGATGGTGTAGAGACTATTATTGAGTTCTTGAAATCCCAGCTGAGAGTGTAAACATAAATACCTGCTACTGTGCAAAACACAGAGCTGCTGTTACAATCGCCACAGCTGCATCTGAACAAATAGGTCAATACACAGATTGCATTGAACAACGCTCTTGTATCACCTTATCCTACAGCGTCTATCCAATCACTTTTTAAATCCTGTCTGATTGCATGGGCCAGTGTACTGTCATCTCCTTGTTTCCGCTCTTCCTTTTCACTCTGTGCTGCCTCTCTTGCTCTCCTGTCCAGCTGTTTGAGTGCCGTCAGTGTAGCATACAACATCAAATAAGATCCAACGTTATTTTCTCATGAAGAAAAGATGGGAGGAGAAAGGAGGGGAGCAGATAATGGGAGGGGAGAACGCAGTAAATTTTGAGAAAACCAAACCCACTAGCAGGAAGAAACAACATTCTCACAGGTTAGAGAGGCACTTTTATTATTGGGTTTGTTTGTTTTTTTCTGACTTCACCACATTTCTGGCATCCATCTCCTCCTGCATGCTTCAGGCTACAGTATTCCAACCACTTAGATATCAAAACATTCAGCTTGTTTTGCATGCTGAGTCATGTGCTAGTCTATTCAAGTGTCAAGTCCAGTCCTCTTAAAGCAATAGGTAGGTGTGCATTTTTGGTGAACTTTAGCACTTCGCTGTTCTGGCAGTAAACCATGGCTCACAAACAAATTTCTGTTTAAACTTGAAAACAGCCACGTATTTTGACTTGTAACTTAACACAACCTCATCTATCTGTAATCATACATTACAAATTCAATTACTTTGTATTAAAAACACCAGTTTTAGTTGTAAATCTTTTCACTATTCCACTATTGGAGTTACTCAAGCACCTTTTGCAGTATTTTGTGAGAAAAAAACGTTTGCTTCTTTAGAACCACAGGTTACATTTATTCAGAAAAAGGGCATTCACCCTTCTGTTTCACAGAAGCAGAAATCTAATTTTCAAATAAATCTCTGAAATGCCACAAACATCAACTCACTGTTTAATTATGCATGTTGCAGTCAATTGAACAATTGCATAAAGCAATGATCAATAATACCACTTTACTCTGTCATTATGTTGTAAGAGTAACATTTGTCAAGAGTCATTTGTTGACAGCCCCCCCCCCCCCTCCCCCCCGCTGCTGAAAAAAATTCCAGGGGAAACACTGACAACAGACATGTTGTGGAATTAGCAAACATCCAGGGCTGACAAGAGTTTCAGGTACAACAGAACCATAAGAAACGCACCATTCCTGTGAAGAAGTTTCACACTTAATGCCTTAAATTCTATTGATTTGCAGATACAAGAGTAAAGGAATGCTACAGCTGATGTAAACAACGGGATAGTTGCCAGCAGGTATGAAAGTTTTTCCAAGTTAAAATAGCAAAATCAGTTATGTAAAACATACTGTAGAAACGTAATTAATGTGTTTTTGTCATAAAAAAACATTGTACTTAAAGGAGAACTTCGCTTTTTTTTTAAACCTGGGGTTTGTTGTCATCTTTCCTCTCATACATGTGAGTGAGGAGGAAACGAATGTTCAAGATCGCTCCAGTATGTAGCTGGGCA
>JBBDHI010000016.1:10983784-10994647 GCA_037177115.1 Craterocephalus stercusmuscarum
TTAAAAAAGTGTTTATTGAACCACCAAAACTCACCCTCAAATATAACTTTAAAAAACAACTGGAAATAAATTAGAAATAGAGTAAAATAATATATTAAAATAATGGGAATAAAAAAATCAATACCCAGTCTATATGCATTCCTGTTACAATCATTTTTCTTCAATTACAGTGTTTTTATGATTCTGAGAAGGCAATATTGTAATCACGATTAAAATTTGATTAATTGTCCAGCCCTAACACCAGTTAACCCATTTTCAAAATAAAAGCAATAATAAAATTGCAATAACCAACACACCATCTAAGCAACAATGCTGGCATGCTGTTACAGTGCAGAAAAAGCTGATCAAAAAATCTGAGTTTAAGCCAACTTAGTTGGCCAACATTCTTGATAGCTGCAACTACAGCTGACATTTTCAACTTGTCTGCATTAGGGATGGGAATTGACATCAATTATCCCCATCAATACGGATCTATAAATATCAATCTCTACAAAAAAAGTTATGAAACAATTGTAAATGCCAGAGATTAAAAACAAGTTTGCTTTTAAAAGAACATCTCTTCAAGACAAAAGCGAAGAGAGAAGACGAAAGCAAGAAGTACACATCCTTGTAAACAACAACCAAACAAACAATAAATAATAAGAATAATAATAAAATAAAACAAACAACAGACTATTATTTTTCAGAGGTTAACTCACCTTTCTTCATCATTAGGACCTGCATGATTCTTGTTGTGGGGATTGTAGTGAGGCCCTGCACTGATGCATCCTGGAAAAGAAAGACAGAAGCAAGTGGATAAAAGCATGTCAATAAAAGGATTTGAAATGTCATAAATCTGCCAAGATTATGATTAAGACATGAACAGCTACTCACCATTTGTGTTATCACCAAAAGCATGGACATGAAAGCCATGCTCACCAGGGGTAAGGCCTTTGATTTCTCCTGTCAACTTTACAGGAGCTGAATCATTCTGGTGAAATAAAAGACAAAAACAGAGAGCTGTCAAACTCAGGTGGCTGTGAGGACAGCTCAACAAAAGGACTGCATCAATTTTAAAATCACATCCTTCAACAAAAGAATATCTGAAGAAAAAAAATCCCAAATTTTAGTTAATTGCATTGAATAAACGCATACAAAAATTAATTGCAGATTACAAGTAAATACAGCCACATCACATCCTTGGGCTCAAATCCACCCATTTTCAATCCTCACACTTTAACATCCCTTTTCTATATGAATCAGTAAAGAACCAGCTGTTTAGTCTCATTGATACTTTTTAGTCCAAAAATACAGTATTATGAATGCATAGATCAATATGTACATGTAGCTGCTGCATTCCACTGCAAAGTATTGTCATTGCTATCGAATACGTATTAATGCTTATAAATGCCACATGGTTTCCAAGCCTCGCGCAACTTATCATCATGAGGGCATCAAGAACAAGGTCAAGCTATGACTCAGCAAAAACACAAGTGGACTGCTATTTGCTTATATCTCAATGCTAATGCAGCGTTTTCTTGTATCCTAGCTTTTCGTAAAAACAGCCAACTAGATCCAACAACCGTGCAATTCAGTAAACCGAATCACAATTAACTTGGAGAATTGATAGGATAGATTGACGCAGCATATCTGAATTTATGCAACAGGCGTTTACCCTGTTAATTATTATCAAACCAAAGGCCGCAAGTGTTCAAAGGTTAAGAACCTAATTGACACGGCTTTGATTTTAGCTATTAAGCTAACTGGGTAATTACCCGACGGCACGAGGCTACTTTGAATATAAAAGTGCCTGCTAGCTCTGGTATAAGCGCACCTCGCGCTGTGTTTTGCAACGGACTACAGGATGCTAATTTGCATCGAAGAATGATGCAATAATAAATGCAAATCTGCGGGCATTCGCTAAATCTGCTCTAGTTTAATGCATTGTTATTTCAGAGAAACAGGGAACTAGCTAGCAAGAAGACTACATAGGTTTTGTTTTTTTATTTTTTTTTTACAAAAAATATAACTCGTGTCAACTAGCTTGTGTGGAGAAGTTAGTTAGCTTAGCATACGAACGCCGAAGAACCGCACGACTTATGTTAAATCTTTGAAACACAGTGTCGCATTATTACCTCCTGTTCAAAATATACCGTCCCACTGGTCTCCCCGGCTCCCTTCAACACACAAACAGCTTTCAACGCCATGTTTGCACTGCAGCAGTAACTCCAGACACCAAAGTTACTATCGGGTGCTCTTCCTTGACAGAGAAAACCGATAGCGTTTATATACCTACTGGGCGGGCCTATATCAAAGATAACCAATCATAATCAAGTACACAGAAAAAATGAAGCATTTCATTGGTCAGAGATACTTGAGGTGGATAAAAGCCAATGAGAACGCAGTAAACCTATGCACGTGAGCAGATGCAACTCCATTCAATCATTAAGGTATTTTAAGGACAACAAAATATATTAGTTATCTGTTCCATACTATAGTCAATTTATATTCTATAATTCATTTAAATTGCAAATAATTAAGTTTTCTTTGAGGATAAAGTTGAGCTATCCCACCAGTATTTCATAACTGATTTTATACTTGATTTTTTCACCACATAAGAAGCAGTTAACATACACATAACATTTCAATAAATATCTCAACATTGGACTTTAAGATGGTCACAAATAAAAGAAACACAGTGATTTGGTACAAAAATAGTTTATTAAAAACAATTTCCTGTGGCTGAAATATTGAAGATGTCCATGTCTGTTCTGTTTTAATCAAATCATGGAAACATCTGTCAATTCTCAAACTACCAGGGGTTAAAAACGTTAAAGCAAGGGGCCTCTGTTGTTCTTTGTGTCCATTTGTTTCTCAGATAAACAAATCACTTTTTAACAATTACCATGAACTTTTTAAGTTGTCAGTGACACAAGCATATATACAGCAGCGCTCCAGGCAGTGCCCTTCATTTAATCCCTCCAATTCAACCTTGACTGCCTCAGTTAAACATCAGTCCACAACTAGAGTTGCACTTGCTGATTCTGAGAGTATGTAGATTAGAGCAAAAACAAACAGTATGTATTTGACATAACAGATGTCATGTCTGTAGGCTGCCCATTGTGATGATGATGGTGGTGGTATTGGTGGGGTGGGGGCATGGAACCAGATTTTTTAAATCTGGAACCAGGCAAGCAAAGTTGAAAACCAATGCAAAATCCATATCAGATCTTTAATACCAGTGGAAAGGCCTTACATTTTGTTAAAAAAAAAAAGGAAAAAAAGTCTAAATTAGCTGAAATGAAATACTTTCGTTTTTTCTGTAATTGGAGAGAGGTATAATCAAATTTCTTTTCCTAGTCAATATTTCATGGTTGTATTTTAGTGAAGAATGTGACAATTTATCATACCATGCTTTACTCTGGCAAGTGATGGATATTCTTTAAATACCAGTTGCCTAGTTATGGGGTTTAAACCTAAGTACGACATCAGCTTCACATCCTTCATACATTTCCAATTTTTCTTAATTTATATGCAGGTTTCAAGAGAAGAAAATAAAAAATAGCTTCTTCGCTCAAGGCAAAGTCACTGATTGTGGGTCCTACATTTTTTATTATGTGCATTTCTTCATTAAATGCATGCAATCTGTTTGTTAATAGAATGCAATATAGAGACCATTCAGTCAATACTCAAATAACGGAAAATATTGTTGATTTGGTACAGAGACTGAATCAAAATGGGAGTTACTTTTTGGAAATAATTTGGTAACAAGATCTCAGAACAAGCCTTGATGCTCAATAGTCCTTGAAAAGTATAACTACTCGTGGATGTCATTTTAAAAACCTAAAATAAATTCATGTAATGACAGTGGGTTTGGAAGGGCAGAGTATTGGACTTCAAAAGAGCATGTCACTAATTCAATTATAGCAATAAATGTCAGACATAATAAAGACAATGCATGTCCTTACTTTGCTTGATAAAGTGTGACAAAAAGGGTGAAAAGACACATCAAAAGGAAAGTTTGTGTTCAGAATTATGCATCATCTCAACTCATACTATTTTTTCAGTCAGAACTCGTTTCCATTAAAATGCCTGCAAATAATTCAATTTCATTTTAAGGCCACTAACAGTCCTTTTAAAACAGTGGCTTTGTGACTGTGAAACTTTAACGACTCGACACTAAACATGATGATATAAAAAAAAAAAAAAAAAAAAAAGAATGGAGCATCTTTTACAACAGAGTTGTTTGAGACAATATTCAGTGTTCGACATGACTTTTGGCAAAATAAAAAAAAAAAAATCCCTCTAAAAGAACACATTTACAACCTTGAGAAGTCCCTGCCATCCCACAGATGAAGAAACTCAGTTAATAGTTTGCCCCTTTTTGTCTCAATGCAAACTAAAAACAAAACAAGAAAACTAAAATTTACATGCAGATACTCATTCTTACAATTTAGGACAAAAAACTAAAGTTAAGAGACAGTATTTAACAAAAGCTAATTTTTTCCAACGAGATGTTCTTGTGATTTAGATGCAGATGAAAGGCCGGATTGTATCTCTGATGCCTGAAAACATCCATTTTCATTTGCTTGAGAGGCCCAGACACTTTCAATGACCATCTGACAAAGAGTTAGGAGTTAGAATTCAACCTTTCGACAACTGAGACTGACTATTACGCTGAACAAAAGCTTTAATATAGTTTAGTGGTTCGCGGGAATCTCTGGCTGCAGGCCTATGATGCTGCTTCCTTTTTTGTTTCTGTGGGCTCACTTTGAGCTAATGTTGAGGGCTCAGAGGGCGCCGGATCACCTGTCGCAGTAGTCCCCCCTGGGGGCGGAGCTAAATGTTCAGAATCTGCTTTCTTTTGAGAGGACTTCACATCTGGGTCTTTACTGGTCTCCATGGTAACCTCAGGAGTCACACGAGACTGCTCTGTGCTGTTTGAGGTCCGAAATTTGTCCATGTTTTCCAGTTCGGCCAACCGGTCATCCCTATCCCACCGTGAGGTCCTCTCTCGCCGTTCTGACCTTCTCGGCCTTTCCCCTTTTCCGTCTTCTCCTCTGCCTCTTTCCCGACTCCCTCCTTCCCCCCTGCTCCTTTCTCCCCCTTCCCCCCTCCCTCGATCCCTATCTCCATCATCCCCTCGCCCCCGTTCCCTGTCTCTGTCCAGGCTGCTTCGCCGCTCCCTCCAATCTCGTCTATCTCTGTCCCGATCCCGATCGCGGTCTCTATCGCGATCTCTTTCTCGGTCTCTCTCCCATCCTCCTCCACGGTTGCCTCCATCTTCCTGCCAACCAGCGAGCCTGTCTCTCTCATCCATTTTGTCGCCGCCACCTCCCCTCCCTCGATCACCAAACGGACGCCTCCCGCCTCCAAAGCCTCGGTCTCTATCTCTATCCCTGTTTCGATCCCAGTCTCGCTCCCTCTCTTGCTCTCGATCCCGGAATCCAGGTCTATCTCCCCTGAAAGGTCGCTCATCCATCTCTTCAGACCCTTCCGTGCCTGTAGGACCCCTTGGTCTGACAAAAGGAGCAGGGGGAGGACCCACAGGGGGAGGACCCTGGGGAGGAGGGCCATGCCCGTGAGGGAAAGGAGGTCTCATATTTTGTGGAGGCGGCATTCCAAAGCCTGCTTTCGGGAGGGGGGGTTCATGTCGCATCATCTGAGGGGGCGGACCCCTGGGTATCATCTGTGGGGCGACCGGTGGCATGTTGAGGTGAGGTGGTCTCGGTCCATGGGGTGGAGGGAATCTCTGCATGTGAGGTGGTGGAGGCACCGGAGGACGCTGAAGCGGGATTATACCTGGCCGTGCTCCCAGGAGACCACCAGAGGGGGGTTGGATGTTTCCAGGATGCCCACCTGGAAGAGCACCTTGAGGCCCAAGTGGAGGACCCCCTGGTAGTCCCACTGGAGGTCCCAAAGGAGGACCACCTTGAGGATTGGATAGAGGGCCACCTGGAGGTCCCACTGGAGGCCCGCCTACCTGGTTACCTGAAAGGAAAAAAGTACAGAAATAGTTCCTTTTAACAAATTCAAATAATCAAACTCGGACGTATTCAGGCAGGAATGTAAACAAATAAGCCGGTCAGGTGATCAGAGTAAACACTAACCCATGTGTCCCATCTGATTGTTGAAGATTTTGGGACCCTCAAGCATGTCATCTTTCCTTTTGCCCATGCCTGTTGGATCATCAATTGCACCTTTGGAAGGAGGTGGGGGTCCTAACGGCATAGGGCCTGGTGGAGGAAAACCTGGGAAAAGAGAGACTAAATAAGTCAGAATGATTTCACATCAGTTTACTTTTAGTTTTGGGAAGAAAGGAAGAAAGTAAATAAAGTGAAATGAGACTTTAAGTAAACACTATAAGTAGAAGTAATGATCGGCAGCGGCAGAGCAGGTTAGCTCAAATAGAGGGAAATGTCCTTGCTGGTGCAAGAAGGTGTCACTTTATAACAACTTTGATCTGACCGAACATTTAGGGTTTATTGTGCAATTAATCTTTGGCAAGAGAAATGCAGAACGGGAAAAAAAAGAGAAATCATATAACGCCTAGAATTAAAAATGTTCAGCAGCAGTCGGTGTCTTTATTTTTAGCAATTTAATACTACTTTACTGCTTGGCACCCAAACAAGCTCGTTGTGTTTGACACTGATCTTATGACCAAGGTGAATGTAGATATCATTAGATCTAAGTGAGGCATCTGACATTTGAAACCAGCTCATATTGTGTTAAAATGTGCACCACTATGCAGCCACATTGCTGTAGATATAATGTTATGTTCAATAATGATGTAACATGACTGTGTCCAGGGGTGCACATATGTACTGTATGTACTACTTAAATGTCGGACATTAGGCTGCCTTACAAGTCATGTCACAATTCAACAATAGCACGTGTAAGATATAGGCTAAGACAATCTTTACACATAAAACCCTGAGATTTTCAGGGGCAAAAAACAAACAGTGGCACTGGTGAATAGCTACCTAGAGTAGACAGGACGTAGCATGCAATGCTTATTGTGCTGATGTGAGCAATGTATGAATCTGCACACATCCAGTGAGATTAAAAAGCATACAGCAGCATGTAGGTCAGCAGAACTGGTAAAACTCTAGTTAACACATGCTCACACTCAAGCAGAGCACTGACTGATACATCTACCCACAAATCATCCTCATTTGGGATTAGGGCTGCTTGACTGAAACTGATTTACTTTGATTTATTGAACATTTACAGCGACTTTTAAAGAACGCCATCTTTAGGATTTATGGCTTCATATTTTTTATATATAAATAAATAAATATATATAAATAAAAAAAAATAAATAATACAGGTGCGTACCAAACTGTGAGCACTATTTCGACTGTATCGAACAATTTTTAGGAACTTTTCCTTTGATGATGCGTTCAGTGTTGAAAGCTCTGAGGATCTGTTCGACTGCTCCTTAGCCTATAATACATAAAGCAATTATATCTTTTAAAAATGCATTTAAACTGTTCAGAAGCCCACATGCACTTTAAAGACAATTTATCCTGATTTGTTAAATTTTTTTTATTGACTTTGTCACTGTGTGAGGTAGACCTGTGATTTCTGAGCTGGGTTGAATGTACCAGCACTCCTGTCTTAAGTTTAAGTTTCATTTTCTATTCCTCGATTGGTTTGAGTAACCATCTCCTGCATTATTTGGAGAAACTTGGGTGGGATAAAGTATTTCTTGCTCAGAAAATCGTGTTGCGGATATATTCAGATGAACTGTCCCTGTAAAAGATCGGTTCTGTGTTCATTCCTGCTTTAAACCTGCCGGTGGCGCTCCATTTGCAACTGAAAGCAACACAAGAGTAAACTGCGGAGGATGAAAAAAATTTGATCATTTTGTTTTCAGAATTGAAATCCCAGATCATAATTGAGATTATAATCTGATCAATAGCCCACCCAGTTGGGGATATGGGGTCGAACATAAACCCACAGATCCTCTCACACACCAGTTCCCTTTAACACCCCCCTAAAAAAGTTCTGGATGCTAGTACATGCATGAGAATTGCTTTAATGAAAGTCATGAGACAGCAACAGGAGGTTATACCTGGAGGCATTTGCATGGGGTTGAAACCAGGTCGGATAAAAGGAGGTGGAGGGACCCCTGGAGTGAAGGAAGGTGGAGGTATCCCCATAGGACCTGGGAAGATTGGAGGTTGGAGGGAACCGACACCAATCATTGGCTGCTGCATGGGAGGAACCTAAAAACATGAAACAGATTTTACTGGTTGATTTAGTTCCATATAAAAGGATCAACATGTCTCAGTATAATTCTCACATGACTCAACTGCTGGTTACCTGTGCAGGAGGAGGGGCTGCAGCAGCTACAGGTAATACCTGCGGCTCTTCAGGCTGCTGCTGCTGCTCTGAACGGCCATTATGGTTGAGTTCCTCTGAGTGGTCCAGCGACTTCCTAACTCCACTCCACTCTGAAAAGAATCAGCTTAATTAGGGCAAATTACAAAATGATAAAGCAGATGGAACAACCCGCTGGATTTTGTTTTAAAACTAAGTATAAAAACTTTTTTTTTTAATTGGGTATTGCTGAAAGCAGCCATATGCCAGTGCTCTTCCTGTTCTGTGTGACATCACATTACACGAATGTTTATGTTTTTCTTAATGTGTTACAGGCTTTTTACCTGGCGATAAGGTCTCTACATCCAGTATCCCTCCTTCTTTTAACTCCTCCAACTGGTCCTCTCTGACTTTAGACCAAGGTATGTAGGTAACCCCCAGCTCAACATCCCAGTACTGCTTAAATTCAGGCTTTATCCCCTTGTTCAAAGCCCAAGCAATCTGGGGAGAAATAAAACAAAAATGCGGAAATTAAAACACAATAAAACAAAAAATATGATATGGAACTTTTTTAGGCAGAGCATATCAGTAGGCAGCCATCTATGATACTCACCTTGATTGCTTTCTGGTTAACTTTATATGAACCTCTACCGAGTTTCTGCAGAGCCCTGAAGGCATCCTGCCTGTGTATCATGACGATGTAAGCACAGCCACGAGGAGGGATCATCTAAACATGGGCAAAAGAAAATAAATGAGTAAAAAGGTAAATAAACAAAAAGACTAAGATTTCTTTTTGTTTTAGCCTGTTCAGTGTCGGGACAGAAGTACCGCACGCTTCAGTAACTCGTAAAGATTTTTAGATCACCTAGTGACGCACCAAGCACGACTCTGGTGACTGGAATTGAGCAATTTTCAATTTAAAGGTAAAGATCAAGCAAAAAAAAAATGTTTCACTTCTTTTTTAACAGTCAAATAAATGCCATCAATTGTTTGTAACTTTTCCAGCAGAAAACTGGATATATTTAAAGTTTAATTAGCCTCTTTTCAGTCATGTTCGAACAAGCTGGTAAAGATTCCAGCCACCAGTCGATCCAAGCTAATAATCTTATATACACCAAGTGTAAACAACAAAGCAGAGGTTAAGAGCCATATTATTAATATTAAAATCAAAATATGCTGTAAATATATATACACACACAAATTCACTGCACGATTAGCAATTTTAAAAACTCTACTCTTAAGAGCCCATCATGCAAGTCATCATGGCCTGTTTAAGTCATATACATAAAAACTTGCGCGTTGACTTACATTGATTGATTCGATTTGCCCAAACTCCTCGAGTAGAGAGGCGACGTCTTGCTGTTGAGTTCTCTTGTCCAACTGACCCACCCACAGAGTGGTACTGCAAACTGAAAAAGAAAAAATGGTTGTATCAGGAAGAAGAAGCAGGAAAAATTCTGTGTAACTGTTAAAATATATTACTAAACTACGCGGGGCAAAAAAAGCTTTCATGTTTGTACTTAAAGCACGGGCAGATTATGACTCACTGCTCAGTGTGTCGCTCTTGGGTGGTGGAAGGCCTCTCTGCCGTCGCTCCCTCTCCTTCTCCCTCTCCCTCCGCTCCTGCGAGCGGGAGCGTGGGGAATGGTGACGCCGGTCTCTGGAGCGCGAGCGTGATCGCCTGTGCCTGGATCGCCGTGTACGGGAATTAGACCGTGACCGCCTCCGCTTCGGAGATCTGGAGGTACACAGAAAGCAAAAAGATCCAGCAGCTTAAATAATGCGCTACTAGCGTGTTATCAGAATTACATTACATACATGAAATAAAGTGATTTTTGTGATTTTTTAAAATCTTTTCAGATGCTTACCGGGAGCCTGAGTGTGACCTTCGGCCATGTCTGCTATCCCTCACAGAAGAATGATCCATGTCCACTGATGAATCCTGACATAAGAAGGTGTGAGATGTTGCAGGATAAAACCGCTTCAGCATTATTGCTGATGACAAGATATTCATTAAAACCACACAACGGCAAAAACATGCCACCAAAAATCAATCAACAACCATAAAGATGCATGGTTCTTTGTTTTCTTATAGGATTTGCAATAAAACTAGCTTGTTACACCTGTGTTGTTTGGGATACCTGTTGTTGCTGGGCTACGTTTTGGGGAGGGTACACCCCTGGGAAGCCTGGAGGTCCAGTGGAACCGAGCAGAGGCTGGCCGGGCACCGGATGGCCCATAGGGGACATGACAACATGAAAGCTCTGACCTGGCTGTAGACCACAGGCCTGGAGCTGCCCATTCGGAGGGACAGGAACCTGAGCAAGACAACTGCAATCAATTTTACGCTCATACAACAAGATTCTTTGAATTAGTCTGGCAATAAAAAGAAACAGATTGTTCCTCTATTTTCTAATTTAACTATTTTTCACTTTACCAGGGCATTATTTATAAAAAGTGGCATTTTTATCCAGGTGGTTGTGTAAATAAGACAGAAACTAACTGGAGTAACTCGGTTAGTTTTTTTTTGGTTTTTTTAATTAGAAAATAGAGGAACAA
>JBBDHI010000016.1:11002325-11013063 GCA_037177115.1 Craterocephalus stercusmuscarum
TTTTCAAATTTTTTTTAAAGAAAGAAGGGTTCATTTTTATTTGGCCATTCTTTTTCACTGTAGTGTTTCTGTTAACACTATATTCTGTTCAACATGTAACACTGGTTATTTTCACAAATAAATGTTACAGTTATTTATGCGACATGCCAGTGCTGGACATTTTTTAAATGAAAACATGAATAATAAATGTATATAAAATACACACTGTTGAAAAGTTAAAAATCTGCGAATCTCTAATATTCAAGAAATATTGATCTGACATGAATATCTGAAAATAAATTGATAATGAATCGAATCGAAATGAATCAAAATCGAATCAATTTTTGCACTTGTGAATTGAATCGAATCGATTCAGGAAATTAGGAGTGATACCCAGCCCCACTACACACTAAATATATGTAATAAATATATTGATAAGTCAGCTGAAATAAGTAAAACATAGTAAACTAGACATTAAACATATGAAATAAAGAATATATTGATAAATGCATATAGTGAATATAATTAAATGAAGATGTTAGTACAAATGTGTATTGTAAATAGAGAAATAAAATGAAAATGAAGAAGTTAGTACAAATATATACAACATGGATGAGCTGCAGATGATCTTTATTTAGAAAGTCACGTTACCATTACATTAATCCAATCTATGGGGTTGAATGCTGCATGGTGTTACCCTGGTCTTTTTGGGACATAAAACTTTTCATTCTTTTGATGTTTTTTGGAAGGTAAAGAGGCCTCGGTGACAGCTTTGATGGGATTAATGAAAGGTTATGAACTTGGTGATTGATTCGAAAAGTCAGTCTCGAGATGTTTGCTAGTGCTGGCCCTTTTCACTTTTCTACCTAACAGAATAATCTCAGTTTCGTCTTTATCTAATCGTAGAAAACATTCTCTCATCCAGTTCTATACTTTTTGCAGACATTTGCTGTCTAGAGACAGAAAATCAAAGTTCTATATCGTCTGCATAACTGTGATAATTAATGTTAAAGGTCTGTAAAATATATCCCAAATGGTGCATACAAGTTGAAAAGAAGAGGTCCAAGAACTGAGCCCTGGAGGACACAAGTCAGGCCAACCAAGCTAAGGCTACAGACAGGTATGTTGTTAGTCATTATAGGGGCATCGAGTACTATTTACTAAGATGGTATCACTTTCAGAGGGCAAGTTGTTGATTTCTGATGCCAAACTATTTCTTCTAAGATAAAAATCTACAATGATAAATTGTGATCTGACAGAGTTATTTCAAAGTTTTAGGATCAAATGTTCTTTGTGTGGCGATAATGTTTTGTCAAATTGTTTTAAATTGTCATTCAAAAGGTTGGCTAATTCATTTCCTTTGTCATTGGAGACAGGATCTGGGCTTATCTGTTTTCGGCGAATCATAGCAAACAGAGTGAAGCATTGTTGACATTCTTGTTAATCATTGCAGATATATGCAGCTGCCTGGTCTTGCACAGTCCATTGTTTTAATTACTCAGGCTGTTTGTACAATTCAAGTAAATCTGATGCTTTGGTTTGCTTCAACCTAAAAGTTTGATCGAACCGTAACCCTCCACTTGTCAAGCCCACAGCTTTCCTGAATTCTCTTTTCAGGTTTTTGGCTGTAATGGTTTTTCTGCAAGGGGCAAATTTTTTATGCTCCCTTCTTTGAACACACCAGATTCAAATGGGTTCGAAAGAGTCCTTGTGTTGAATTTAATAGGTTGTTGGATCCGCTAAATATGAGTTAAGTGTCAAATCAGGGAAACACTGAAACCTGCTCAACAGCAGCCCTCAAAGACCTACTTTGGACTCCCCGGGCTTTGGTTCTGGGTTTATCAACTCACTTGAGGAGGGACCAACTTTTCCCAACTATAAGTGTTTTCCCAGCTATTGTGTCTACATTATTCTTGTAATACTAAAAACC
Organism: Craterocephalus stercusmuscarum; assembly: GCA_037177115.1. NCBI lineage: Eukaryota > Metazoa > Chordata > Actinopteri > Atheriniformes > Atherinidae > Craterocephalus > Craterocephalus stercusmuscarum. Next base: position 11,004,235 of record JBBDHI010000016.1, read on the forward strand.
TCCAATAGATGGCATACTCACTCTTACGTTTTACATACTCTGGCGTTTACCCTAGTGCCTAGAAAGCATGGTCCAGTAAAGTCAGCTGCATGTGGCATGGTTACCTCTTATTTCAGCAAGAAAGCCATACAATGAGCAGGTAAAGCAGCACAAACATATAAACTCTATAATTTCATTAAATACCAGAACTGAACATCCCTGCCTCAGAAAAACACAAGCTTCAAATTGTGTGACAATTAATACAGCAGCCTCATTTGTGTGGGGAAGTGTTTATTTTGTTCATTGAGAATCTTTCGGACCAAGCTGACAATAGGCTGCAAAAACCCCATGGACGATATGTCTCAAACCATTGCCCCTCCCTGTAGATGTCCGTCAGTGACACCGTGTTTATCAGGCCAGCGAACACCTCAGCGAGGTGAGGATATAGTCTTTGTCTGAGATCTTATGGTGCACTTTCAATATCAACACTTGCAAATCAGTCAACAAGCAACCAAACAAAATAGCTAGATATTTATGACAACCCTTAAATATCACTGTTATTTCGGTAACAAAAGTCCATGCTTCTAGAAGAATTATGGTGCGCGTCGTGCGCACCGCATGGCACAAACATGTGGCTATTTAACGCACGGATTTACTGCACTTGAAATACAGATAAACGCCCAGAGATGATGTTAGAGCAATTTAAAACCGTCTGCATAAACGATCCAAACGGTGGTTCCGTAGCTGTCTCATTCCTCCAGCAATTATACCTCTTTGTTCGTACCCATGTTCTGCGACGGGGCGGTGGTACTGGCAGAGTTGTTGTTCCCCTTGTTCTCACACGCGCTCCGCCCGCCTGCGCTGATTGGGTTGAAAACCACCCCGCGACCACCAGCGTGTTTTTTTTTTTCTTTCACCCTCATGCATAGGAAACGCCCACCAAGAGGACCGGGAAAGTCGCTTCAAACTGAAAACGCACGCTGCCTGCACACAGTCCATTCAGGAGACGTTCGTGATGGGAGATGACACGCTGTGCGTGTAGACTGTCTCTCTCTGAGCCGCATTTTTTGAAACCATCGCTTATAATAAAGCAGATTGCGTCAGTCAGGTCATCAACTTTCCATTAGCCTATTGAGATTGTCTTCTTTTTTTCTTTCTGTCATTTTAATCTAAGCTGATACAATCGTGTCGGAAAGTGCTGAGTGTGCTCGCTGGATGCTTGGGTGAACAGGTGGTGCAGGCTCCAGCTCCTCCAAGTTATTAAGGGCGAGACGCACAGTGGTCGGAGTTTACGCACTTCAACAGACGCTAAGCGTTTGATTTAATCGGCTACCTGCCTTTACGGTGGGTGAGAGTCGAGCTGCGCGTTTTTTCTCCCTTGTTACAGGGAGACGCTTAACAAGGGAGCGGTGATGCCAGTAGCGGACAGCGATATGGTAGAGGACATCAGCCACGGGTTATTTGAGGGTAAAACCCCTAACAGCACCGGCAATGACTGCATCCTCCCGGGCTCCCTCAGCAGTCCTGCGGCGGATATCCTCAAGAACTTTTACCACACCAAACGGGTCGGAAACTATCTGATCGGGAGAAAGCTGGGTGAAGGATCGTTTGCCAAAGTTAGAGAGGGTCTCCATGCGCTAACCGGGGAGAAGGTGAGTGCGCATATAAGAGAATCTGCTTCTGATTTTGCCTTTGCAGTATCTTAATGTTTCCTCTGATAAGTGACTTGCCATAAAGATCAATTTCAATTGGAAAACTTTTAAACAAAAGGGGAGAAAAAAAGTAATCACTTTTTGGCTCCCCTGGTTTTGAGTAGCCTAGACCGTGTGTGGCATGTGGCCGTGTCTGTTGTGGTTTTCAGTTTCATGTCCGGACAGCTGTCACTTATCTCATGCTTGACAGTCCATTCTTCTGTGTTGGGTGCCACTCCTGGAAAAGATCATATTAATAGTTGCCAATAGTCACCCATTTTTATTATGACAGCAATGGTCTCTTCTCAGAGAAAGTGTGCAATGCTGTCTGCAATGAAAGCCTTTGTTAATGAGCTCCTGCGGCACCACCAGCTGTTGAGCTCATCAGGGATGTTTTAAGTCACAATATTTACTTATATCATTTTATTTGTGTAGCAGAGAATACTACATAGACTTGTCTATATCTTTTGTTGCAATGGGTATATGCGCACCCGTGTTTTTATTTTTTTCTGAACCTCGGCTTTGTCTGTTGCTGCTGGTGATCTCACCTTCTATGGGCGCGCAAGGCTGTGATAGGGACAGAGAGGAAAATTGTCCGGCCTATGAGTGAGCTGAACCGCTACTTGCATATGAAATCGTGTCGTTGATAAATGGGCTCCGGCCTCATTATGATTCCACAAGCGCAGGGGTTTTCAAATGGGCAGCCATTGGCCACTGCTCGTCTTTGTGTCTATCCCTTTCGGCTGTTTTGAAAGGCAGTCCGTAAATTTGCATATTAGAAAAACAAGCACCACCTCTTTTTTCCTGCGTGTTACCGCTTGTCTAACCTGTTTGCCAGATAAGTAAGCTATCATTTCCACAATGCAACACGGTGCACTACTGATTAAAAAACAAAAAGATATAAAAAATTATGTTTAACCCTCCAACCATCCACCACCTTCTACTATTACTCCTTCTATTGCTGTGAAAACAAAACGCTCCTCTCTCCCCCCCCCCTCCCCAGTCTTTATTGAGGATGATGCAAACACTGGCAATCTCACAACCAAGCTCATCTCTCCTATTCATTTAAATACAGGCACCCAACAGGCATTGGGAGGGGGCACAGGGCGGTGAGTTTATTCAGCCAAGAGGGTATTCAGGGGCAAAGTAAATGCAGGATTCCCAGATGCCCCCTATTTTCAGTCCCACTGAAGCAGTGTGGATATGGAAATGTTGTAAAAGGCAGCGGTATGAAAGTGAGGAGAGGTGAGCGATGCTGCCATCATGGTCAGCGAGTTGCAGAGGTCACATGCATGTGTTTTTGATGTCTGTAACCCACTTTCCCCTCTACACCCCCACCCCCCCCGCCCCTTTTTTCTGTCTGAGGGGTGCCTGATAAACAACTGAATCCCCCAGAAGCCCCTTGGCAGGGCACACCCCTCCCCCTCGATCCCCCACCCTTCCTCATATATAGCATCCTACTGTAAATCCCCCATCCCCCATACACCCCATGTGCCCCTCCTCATACCCACCGTTGTAAACACGGCCATCCATAACTGTCAAGTATCGGCACGCTGCAGGCACAAACTCACGGGTCACGCGTGCCCATACAGTCCGCTTTAATTAACAGCTGTAAAAATGCTCCTGAAGGTAAATCAATTAAAGGAGCCGAAAGGACGGACATAAAACTGAAAGACAAGCTGAAGGGCAGAAGTAGGAAAAGGTACCGTTCACCATTTTGTTAATGGATATGGTGATTAAGTCCATTTGCCATGCCTGTCCATGTCTGTGGGCTCCCCTTGAAGTGATTTGCAATGTGTGTTAGACATGTTCTTGAACTTCGTCTAGACAGGATACAAGGAGACACGGGCAAAGGATGACATAGAGTGGATGAGTGTTTTATTGAATATGATTATCTATAAAGCTTTGTCATTGAATAAAGGACGTGTTCTTCGGCATTTATGAGCACATTCTGGACGTTTCTACTCCAAAGCAAGGGGCAAACGGAGAAATCAAAGACGGAGATTCTCGTGTCCTTAGCTGCAACTTAACTCTGAGGCAAATGGGGGTAACACTAATTACCCATTTGGCTTTTGCACCTTCTCAAAATATAGGATAACATTTGCTTTACTTCCAGTTTATGATGGTCCAGTGACCCCTCCGGCTCTTTCTCACACTCACACTCCTCCCCCCTCCTGCAGCTTCAGGGCCCTTTAGTGCCTGCACTGCCCCACACAGAGAGCAGCTGCAATGGAGATTGAGTAGCTCATCACCTGTTACACTAAGACGCTGTGAAATCCTACCTTAAGAGACACGGTAATGCGCAAGTATGCTGTTCTTGGTTAGTATCACTAACAGCAACATATGTTGCAGGGTTTTAGAGTCAAACTTCATCTGCCAGGTCTGGTCTTTGTCTAAAAGAGCCTTTCCTCATCCTCTGACTAACTCCTCTCCTGTATTTCCGCAGGTGGCAGTCAAGGTAATCGACAAGCGAAAGGCCAAGAAAGACTCATACGTCACCAAGAACCTGCGGAGAGAGGGCCAAATCCAGCAGATGATCCGTCACCCCAACATCACGCAGCTGCTGGACATCCTAGAGACGGAGAACAGCTACTACCTGGTGATGGAACTGTGTCCCGGTGGGAATCTCATGAACCGTATCTACGACAAGAAGCGGCTGGACGAGAGGGAGACCCAGAAATACATTCGGCAGCTGGTGCTAGCTGTGGAGCACCTGCACAGAGCGGGTGTGGTGCACAGGTAAAAACAAAACGCAAAAAACACCTCAACTTGGTTAAATGGTTCACATTAGCAGCCAGGTATCCAGAACTCTGGCATTATTCTGGTTTTAATGGATCAATCCATTATCCCCTTTTCAAAGAAGTGTAGTTTAAGTTAAAAAAAAAAAACATCTGTTTGCTTACTTTTAAATATTCTGAAAAAACAAAACAAAAAAATGCTGTTTCTTCGTCCATTGTGGACTATTAAACATATTTTCATTTCACTGTACATCAACATTTCAAAAGTGTTTTTTTTGTATTAGCATTGGAATGAGACATACTTTGCCATTACTAATTCATATTTCATATATCAATTACACATCTTCATGGGAATATTCAGCTCTGTGTTACTCAAGATCCTGGGAACTGAACTTTTATCAGGATGAGATGGCCTGTGTAGATAACCATGTAACAGGATTTCTGAGACTGAGGAGGGATTTGGAGGTACACAATAGGCTATGACAATCAAGCAGCATGACCCACATTAAGGGCTTTATTTGTGGGGAGGTGGGGATTATGTTGACCTTTCCTTTGCATTGTGTGATGACGACGCCTTCGATAAGTGATCTTATACAAACACTGATTCTGCAAGCATTGACGCGTCTTATTCTTGTCTTTCAGGGACCTTAAGATCGAAAATCTCCTACTAGATGAGCAGGACAACATCAAACTCATCGGTAACCAAAAAGCCCCATTAATGTTGTTTTAAACATATTTGCCTGCATCAATCATGTGAGATACATCAGACTACAAAGAATAAAAACTAATATGCTGAGAGTTTATTAAACTGTTGCAGTAAAAGGTGAAGCCAGCAACGTTGTAGTAAAACAGATTTACCAGTGCTCAGTTAAGAGGAATCTAACACCCTGTTAAAACCTTTACAAGCTCTCGTAACCCTAATCAGCTTCTGTTAGTCTGTGCAACTGTTTGATAAAAAGATTGTGGTAAAACCCAGGGCGACGCTCACTCCACCACCTCTGTCTCCCCCTCAGATTTTGGCCTCAGTAACTGTGCCGGCATCTTGGGTTACTCGGACCCCTTCAGCACCCAGTGTGGCAGTCCGGCCTATGCTGCCCCTGAGCTGCTTTCCAGAAAGAAGTACGGGCCAAAAGTGGACGTCTGGTCCATGTAAGTCCACTTTGCTTTAAAAAAAAAAGAGAAAAAGTCTTACAGAAAAATGTAATAAATAAATGCTTCATGATCTAACCGGTGCACCCAGAGATTTATTGTCAACTCTGTTCTTCCAGTGGCGTGAACATGTACGCCATGCTGACTGGGACTCTCCCATTCACCGTGGAGCCCTTCAGCCTTCGAGCCCTTCACCAGAAGATGGTGGACAAAGAGATGAACCCGCTCCCTCCTTCACTTTCCACAGGTAAACAAGGACATCGTTTTAAACAGAAGTAAAAAAACAAAAACAAACAGGCTATGACCTGAGGTCACGTACAGTCTTGTTTTTGTTGTCGTTTTCAAAGTCACTCAACTAGAAAAGAGAACTTGAGAACTAGTCTTGATGATTAAACTTGATAAAGACTCGACTGAAACTCTTTAATACCTAAATGTTTGAGAAAGATAGAAGTCCACATGAAATTTGAAAAAAAAATATTCGCACGCAATGCAAACAAAAGGCCAAACTTGTCTGACAGGCTGTCATTCGACTGCGGTTGTGTTTAATCGGCAGCGTTGCATGAACAAACTTTCCAGAGAAGTAGTTGGCGCTTCATCAGCATGTGTGGTTTTGCAGCTGCATTCCAGCGTGACTCCATGTAAGAGAGATTATAGGTAATACAGGAAGAACAGGTGTGTGCTTCGCTTCAGTGGAAGCGCTGACACACACTCTGTCTCCGTGTCATAACAGCTCTACTTGCTGATATGCAAACGAAAGGATGGCTTAACCTACTTATGTAACTAATCATCACCCTAAAGACATAAAGATCCCCTCCGAGTTATGCAACAGAATGAAGGTTGAGGAAGGGTATGAGTAAGAAAGAAGGAGGATGATGCAAGCCTCGATTGTGATGCAAGGATATAAAATGACTGCAAAACGTATGATTAACAAATTTCATCATTAGTAGTTTTTGCGATTCATGCGCTGAGCTGATGGCCATTGGCAGCATATTAAGATTTACTCCCACTTCTTTTTCTCAGCTGCCATCTGTCTGCTGAAGAAGCTTCTTGAACCAGATCCCAACAAGCGTCCAAATATCCACCAGGTGATGGCCGACTCCTGGCTGCAGCTGGCTAACAAGAACACAGGGGCCCCGTACCTCAACAGGTACATCCTTGCGTACATTTGCAATGCTTACAGGGTTTACTCGTCTGCAAGTAACACGCAAAATTCATTTTCTTGCTCTTCTGTCTTTAGGATCCACATTGAAGAAATAAACCACACAGTGCTGCTGCATATGACAGAGAAGATGGGCTACAAGCACAGCGAGGTGCTGAGCGCCGTCCTCACTAACCGGGCCTGCCACACTTTGGCGGTTTACTTCCTCCTTAACAAGAAAATGAAGAGACTCTCAAAAGAGTACAGGGTAAGGAAAGAAATTCCACTTAATAAATGATCTCCTTCTAGGGTGGGGGTGGGTTTCTAGAGAAGGCTATTGTACAAGCACGTGATGCATTTAAAGTATAGCTGCTTAGCAGGTGACGCCTGTTTAAAAAATGTACAATCATTTCAATTTTTTATTTTTATTTTTTAGGAGATGCAGTTCCAGGAGAAGAAAAAAGGGGAAAAGGACAAAAGTGAATACTTCCAGACCCAGTGGAGGAAGCACGTCGATAAACTCACCATCCCCCCGAAACAGACGCCCGTCTACCTGGCTGTTAGCAAGGGGAACGGCAAAGAGAAGAAACACAAAACAGGTGAGGCTTCGGATGCTTCGGTAGCAACCAGCACATTCCTGTACAAAGAGAATTTCAGATTTCGCCTGCTTTTGTTTTGAGAATGCACCCCTCATTTCTTGTATCCGTGTCATTTACCTTTATTCATGCAGGGTAGGTTGACTGAGCTTGCATGTGCAGTTTCACACACACGTAGTTACCCCATCATCCCTCCATCCATTGTTTGTCTGTCCGTCCATCCATCCATCCAACCATCCAACCAACCAACCACCTGAGAGGAAACATCCTGGACAACTTGCCAGTCAGTGGGGCACAGACACAAATAATTTAAATCTAAATTACCTGTTCAAAGTCAGGTGAAATGACTGAAAGAGCATAGCACAGACGTAAGTATATAATTTGGAATTAAAGTGAATGGAAGTCAGATTTTTAACAAGTGTGACAGTATCTGCCGCATCACTCCTAGAGAGAGACAGCTTACGACAGACAAGCACCGACGGCAAAGCTGGGGCCTAAGCTCCTTTACCTTCTCATTCGTCTGCAAGAAATACAGCCCACAGGCTGTCCTTGATCCTGCATGGCAGGATGGGCAGGTCCTCACAAAGTTACAATGAGGACAGAATGTTCTTTAGGAGATTGACATGATGTACAGAATCCAGACATTTAAGCTACGCCACTAAAACAGTCACTCATGTATCTCAGCAGCAAGCTGAGCGAACAATGAGACTCGTGTGATTCTAGTATGTGTGTGTGATTCGAACGTGATGCACTGAAATGCACCCTTTCCTTCTCAGGTCTGCTGCGAGCAATTACTGGTGGCCATCGTAACTCGCCTCTAGCGCCGCCCGGCACCGTGGCTTCGTCATCCATGGAATATCTAGAGATCCACCCGCTCTTCCCGAACACCCCACAGCAGCGGAGGCGCTTAGCGACCCTCCCGCAGGTCAACACGAGCCCCGAACACAACATCCCCGCCCCGCCTGCGCCGTCACCCATCGGCATGCATTCCTTTGGGTCGCTCTCCAAAGCCGAGCAGATCGAAGACACGCCGTCTTCGCCCTGGTACAAGCTGACCAACGGCACTCTGTCCCCGCCGCGCCACGTCTCCGCCTTCCAGCCGGACTCCTCTTATTTGAAAAAGGCCACGATCCCCAGTCCCCCCGTCCTCATCGTCAACCCGCAGCCCAAGAAGAGCAGCTCGTCGGATTACTGCGGCTCCTCCGACACCAGCGGAAGCCCCCCCAGCACCGTGGGAAGCCCCCCGGGAAGCTCAGCGTTCAGCCCTCCGAAGTCCGCCTTTAGCCCGCTTAACCCCACATCAGCGTTCAGCCCCCCGTCCACCAGCGGGAGCAGCGATCCTGAGAGCCCGACGCATCGCAGCAAGTTTCCCTCCATGGGAATCGGACAGATCCTAAAGAAAAAGGTCCAGCTGCAGCCGTTCACTTTCCGGCCAGAACAAGTGGTTGAAGAAGTTGTATCCCCGCCTCCGTACCCGATGCAGACTCTCCTGTGTGCCTCCGGTGCACTAAAGACCCTCTGCTGAGGGACGGCAAGCA
>JBBDHI010000016.1:11076063-11087752 GCA_037177115.1 Craterocephalus stercusmuscarum
AGAATGTGAAACCAGATTTCACCCATTAAATTGTCTGATGCTAGTCCTACTGGTAACTCATTAACATTAAGTTTGTCTGGTTTTACAATGTATAGAAAAACTACAAAGTTTATAGCATCTTTTATTATATGACTGCCTTTTAAGCTTTAAAGTAATTAAAATTTCCACCGTTATGATATGTTATCACTACTTTGTTTATTATAGTGATATTGCTACCAGGGAACTTATTAAAAACAATTTAGACTAAAGTAAATTTTCCATCAAATATGATCAAAAGCAGCTCATATTACATCACCCTGATTTATGATACATGTATTTACATCATCGTGATAATAGCTGCTGTACTGTTCAGTGCATTATGTTTTTTAATTTAGTGTTGTGTCATTACAGTGAGAGTGCCAATGCTTCTGTCTGTCATGCCTTTCCCTGTTCTGCGCTCCATGATGTCAAAGATCATCTCGACGTCTGAGCAGGGTGAGTGGGTTTAGGAGCCACAGCACCGTATCCGTGTTTGTAGAGTCAGAGTCCACTCAAGTGTGTTCTTTCCAAGGAGCTTCGGTTTGCACTTTTAACCACAAAAACATAACAAAACAAAAAAAAAACCTCCATCTCTGTTTGTTTAAGCCAAAAGTATTCTAAAAATGAAACTGTTTGATTTTATGCATCACCTGCTTTTAGTCAGTTTACCACCACTTACTTTTTCCCCTCTCTCCACTGGTTGTGCGTGTTTTGCAGGAGCCCTGTTTGCCTGTCTTTCCTTTTTGGAGAGTTTAACGAACAACGTGTCATCCGCAGTCTTCAACAGTGTCTATGCCACCACAGTAGCGTGGTACCCCGGCTTTGTTTTCCTTCTGGCTGCAGGTCTCTGTGCCATTCCTTTAGCAGTCCTTGGGTGAGTTCATTTCCTCAGCATTGTAACAAAGCAGAGTACAAATATCAATATATTTTTTTTATGAAAGCATACTATATAAAGTTTCCAGGCTAATTTCCTGTGAATCGCTCATGTGTTATTGAATGGAGGGGATGAAGTGAAAACTAGTTCACTGCCATTTAACACACTCAAAATAGGTCAGAAATCCTTTTCTAAGACTATACTGTCAGTGGTGAGTATTATATTCAGGATTCAGGTGTGGAGCCACACTGGATTTAGATTACAAACAGCTTCTTTTTTCTGCCAAGTCATGGTTTGACAGTTTTGCTTGACTACCAAAGAAAAGAGAAATGCTTCACCTCACAAAAAAAAGAAATACTTTGTTCCTCATTTCTTGTCCAAGTTCCCTTACCAAGCTTTTTGCATCTTTATGTCGTAGTTGAAATCTGGCATGAGGGTTTTTGTCTTTGTATTCAATCTTCTAAAAAAAAACTGCATCGGCATGGATCTTCTGTCACCTAGACTATCTTCTTTTACATGAACTACAGGATTAAGAGAAACTGTTTGTCTTTTATCACACTTAGTAGGCAAAGTGGTGCTGCTTAGTCAGGCAGGGAGGAGTAGTGTGAAGCAAAAGCCCTTATGCCACTGACTGCACATCTGTCACATGCACTGCTGTTTTCATTACACAGTGATCAGCTATGGAATAACAAAGTCGCAGGTTCAGCAGCCTCAGTCTAACATCTATGAGCTGTTGTTTCAGTGGGTCCTACACAGTTGTGCCCACGTGAATGGATTTTTTTTGTTACTTTAATAAAACATGAATTAATTGTGCACTTAGAAATGAACTTATTATCTTGTGTCTTTTTTCATATTTCAGGGTGGTGGCTGTGATTGGAGTGGATGTTACCTGTGAGGCCAGAAGGCCGGAGACTTTCTTCACAGAGGAAGAGATTGTTGAGGATGAAAATGACAACAGTCCTCTACTTAGTTAAGGGCTATCAAAACCACACCACGCAACATATTTCAGTGAAGGGATAGGAAGTGGCATGCTCTACAGTGTGTGCACAGAAGGCAAATTACAGTGTTTAGAATTAAGCTAACTTTGTGTGAATATAGGGATTTCAGTTGGTTAAATAATATAATTCAACCATTAAACATTTATTTAAGAAAGGAAAAGTTACTTTTGTCTTTCTCAGGGGAGTTTACATATTTGCATATTTATGAGGGATAAGGCATTTATCACTCTGGAAAACCAGGCGCTGAAAGATGAGGAGTCCCTGTTCACTGTTCTGTGGTACTTATGCCACCATAGATGACTTATTTAATTAGTGTTACACCTTTAGGTACTTTAAAATGTTTCACTTTACACTCTTAGGTCAGTTATCGGCCCTCTGTACCTTAAGTAATTAATTTGGCTCATTATACCATATCAAGACATCCTTTTAGTTGCATCCTCCCTCTTTACAAAATGGTTAACATGAAAAAAAAATCCATAATAGATCAAGTTAAAGGCAATAACATTTAAGGTGTGAGATTGTGGTCGGATTCTTAAATGCCTGATAATACCATTTTGTTTGTAATTACTCTTCAGTATGAGTAGCACAAGAGACCAGATAAATTATACAATGAAATGGTCTCACAGAGACATTTGAGAAGTTTTAATGTGTTTTGTATTTTTTTTGTATTTTCATGCGATTTTCATGTACTTTGTATGTGTTGTGAATGTGAGATTAGCTCCAGAGTTACTATATCTGTTTGTCTTTCCGGTTTTGTGCATTGTTTATGTGTGATTGTAGAAAATACTTCAAAGCAACCAAAATGGTGACACGAAGCCACCACATTTAGGGAAGGCAGAATTTTAAAAGGAAGCAGATGAAAGGTTTCTTTTTACAACTCACATGTATGAGATATTTTTTTATCTGGGTGTTTAAGATTGAGGAAATAATATGATAGGCAACTCATAATCAAATGTAATAAATGGTCACTAATTAATGAACAGAAACCCAAAACATAAGGTCGTTATGCAGACCCGGTGGCAAAAAAGAGCAAGAGCAATAACTTTGCTAGTATTTATTTCAGTTGTAAATGTTTATTTGTAAACTAACTTTGCAAAAGGGAATACAATGAATGGAGACCTTAGCTGGTTGTGAGTAATTGATTTCAGTCAAAATGAGTTTTGTGTCCTTGAACTAGTCAGTGATTTAAAAGAACTGAAAGAAGCGAAACAACGCTGAGCAGCAAATTTACACGCCTACATGTGCATTCACCAGCAGAGATGACTGAGAAATTTTTCTTAAAACACACTATAATAATAAAAAAAGAAGACACAAACAGTTTGTCTTTTGTTTCTTTGTTTCCAGCGGATTGGTGCAGATTAACACAAAAATGCTGTACGTATGGCTTTAGCAGGTTTTCTCTTGTGTGCTTGTATTTCAGTTGCAGATTTGGTCCGTGGCTGGCTGAAACCAGTTTTTCTTTCTTTGGCTGAGCTTTATCTGTCATTCTCTCTGACTCAGGAATTTTAGATGGTAATGATTTGTAGACATTTCTTCCTGAACTTGATCAGGTATCTCCGGGGAACGTATCTTCAAAATAAACCCTTGGATGATGCCTTTGTGTGTCGTGATTTACAGAATCAGAATTTCCATGACAGTATTTCATGTTTATGAGGGACATTTTGTGCCTTAGTTACAGATTCTGAGCTATATTGCAGTGAAATGCTGTTGCTATAAAACACATTTGCCCATTTTCTGAGTTTCAAATGCAGATGTCTGAAGCTGGACTGGAGGTATTTTAGTGGTGTTGTCTTTAGCATCCTGACCACTAGGTGTCCCTCTTGTTCCAGGTTTACAGGAAACACCAGCATGTGGAACACTTCAGTCATTCTAAAGAACATTCAAGTTCTCTATTCAGGGCCGTGTAACTCCTCTCTTAGATTTTGCAAATATGTTCCTAATTTATTCCAAACCTCTCACGGAGGCATCCGGTATGCTTTTACTGTTGAAAAAACAAGTCTCTGGGCAGTTTCCAAAGGGCTTCCTATGATTGTCCTCCTAATAGAGCAAAAACACACGTGTTCCTATTTTTCTTGCTTTTTCACTGAGTCTGGGGACAAGAAAGAATCAGAGATGCAGCATAAGGGTGACATTTTTTGTGTCTTATGGATGATAAATGTACATCAGAAGTCCTTCCAAGCATGCCAACAGATTCAATGGCTACTTACCGCGCCGGTGGGCTTGTATAGGAACAAAGTGTTGTGTAACCACAAACAATGAATGATACAGTAGAGATGTAATGCAATTTCTTAATGTGAATCTTCACTAAATATCCCACCTAAAATCAGATTAGACTCTCACATGATGCATCACAAGGTATTTGCTTTGAATTAGATATGTTTGTATTTGTGTTGCAACTGTTGGGAAATGTAACTCAAAGATGGAAAGCCCGCGTGAGAAAACGATGGAAATGATGGCTGTGAAAAAGGTTTTAATAACCTTGTCCAAACAAAAAAAGGATGGAGAAAAAAGAGCAAGGCAGTATTTTAATATTAGGACCAAACGGTGCCAGTCTGAAAGCACGTAGCAGACCACCTAACACTTCAGAGAGGTAAAACACTGCTGAAGCAAAGCATAGTTGTAAAAAGTGTGCAGATTTCCTTTTGAAAGTTCATGCAACACATGGCATGCTGGACTGAACTGGCTCCAGTTGTGGAAACCCAAATGACGTTTGATCATAATGTCCTGTTATTTGATTTCCATCCCCGAGTCTGGAGATCCGTGACTGCAGCCTGATTGTAAGGTAACGTTGAGAACGAGTCTCAATTAAATTCAACGCCGGAGGTTACACAGGGGATCATCTGAAGCAGAGCTTGCTCTGCACCAAACATGAGGTTTCTGGCCGAGTTAGAGATGAAGGTGTGGTGAGCAGTGACGATAGTTTGCGCAGTTTTCCCAGGGGTAAGGAGCTCAGGGGGGAGACAGTCGGGGTGGCTTGCGTGTATCTGGCATGCAATGGGGTCGATGAGGATTAAAGGGAAACTTGACAGAGTATGGTTGAAAGAGGAGGCAGGGGATCGAGGGGTCTTTGGTTTCTGGTTTCCAAACACAGCTGAATCAGCAGCATGATCATCTGCGCCGCACCACATCACATCACCAAAGGCCCAATCTCTGATGTTGATTCAAAGACTTGCTAACAGACTGCTCTTTATCTCAACCCTGTGCTCCCCAAGAGGAGATAATTCACTATAATATGAAAACCCATTTGAGGTGGTTTGTGTGACTGAAGCGAAGGTTGGAACAGAGAGACTTGCAGATCTGGAGTGATTTGATCTCAGAATGATTTCATCACATCCAGCCTTTATGTAAAATTCTCAGTTTTCATATAGTAGACATATAGCAGCCATTACCACTGATGAGACTGAAAACTGATTCAGCTACATTTTCTGTACTGTTACAAACTCAAGACGCATTTATTTCTGCGTTTATTCATGGCAGCATTCCATTAGTATTGTGTCAACGTCTCAGTTGAATCATTACCGACTTTTTCAAGCTCTGTTGCTTCAGTATCAGTGCATCAAACTGGTTTCTGTTCATCAATCTGATTTTTGATGCTGCTTCCAGCTTATTTTGCTTTTGCAGTTCACTCGTGGATTTGCCAAACAGAAAAAAAACAACGATTCTGTTCTCAAATAAGCATTACAGATAGAAGTTGGAGTACTGAAACATACTGATGCACTTAACTTTTTCCAGGCAGGCTATGCATGTAATGGTCCCACGAGTGTTTTATATTTACCGTTAATAGGCTAATCCAAGGGCTTTGAGATTCTCGTATCAAAACTAGGACCAAGTCATCATAGATGTTATCCTTGCATTCTCTATACTTGATCCTATTCATGGTTGTGGTCCGTCCCGGCTGACGTTAGGTAAGAGGTGGATTAGACCAGGGGACAAGTCAGCTGTTCATCAGCAGGCCAGCACACAGAGACAGAATGGAGAAAAAACAGAAAGACCCCGGTTGACATTTGAACCAGGTGGAGACACTGCCACCACTGGACTGCTGTGCCAAATAAACAATCTCAAAATAGAAAGCAAAGGCCAGCATGTCTTTTCAACTACTGTCCTCCTGCCATCAGCTGGAGCTCATCCATATTTCAACTTCTCTTCCTGACCTTTTTTACGCCGTAAAAGTCACACTGCTGTATTGCTTTTGTCTTCCTGGCAGGCCTTCCATTAGTTGTAGTTGATGTGTGTGTGTGTGTGTGTTGATTGCTCCAATCATCCAAAACTCCACACACACCATCAGTGTGTATTTGATGCTTGTTTGCCTGCTTAGTTTGAGTTCTGCACCAGACCCATAATTACTGATCTCTTACTGTGCAATTTCAGCGAAGGGATAGAATTCTGCAGATAGAGCAGACTTCACACTTTTTCCACTTATCCAACTTTCTTCTGGGTCCTGTGTTGCGTGCTTCTCTGTCTCCTCTGATTTATCTCTTCATATCACTGAGATAATCACAGTTGCCCACTCTTTTCCTGTCCCATCTGGATCCCATGGCTTCATGTGGTTAGCACTCCTTACACAGATGTCTTTTCCTTGTTTTCACTGCCAATAATTTCTGTTTCCTGCATTCCCTGCTGGTTCTTTACCTCCCTTCTTCACATCATCCTTAATTTCTCTGCCCTTCTTTACTTAAGAGGACTGACAAGGCTTTTTAGAGCATTTCAAATATAGTTCATCAACCACAGTATTGTCACACGCCCAAACCACAGTCCCCTCATGTCTTTTTTTTTCTTTTACCCTCTCTAGTTAACCCACCAACCATGCTTTTGACTCAAGAAGTGTCTTTAAAGACAGATCGATCTAGCTTATCCTCCCCTTGTTTCCAGTTCCATAATCCCTCCATGGTTTCTGTCTGTAGTGCTTCTGTATTCCTTTTTTTGTTCTTCACAAATATCACCAATCAGAACTTTTTTCTCTTCAGTGGTTTCAGGCCATGAACAAACACATATGACAAGGGATCTTATGTGACGCAGTTTTGTTGTGTGAATCCAATAATTTGTGCCGTTTTTATTTAAAGATGCGAACAAAAACACAAATTTCACATTCTGACTTTCCTAAATAATGTGATTTTGCAGCTGGCTTCATTGTGACTCATTTTGAAATAAAATCTTTTCCTGAAAGTTAATGCATTACAACATACTTCCTTGAAGATCAGCATCTCCGACAGACCCAGACGTTTGCATGTGAAGACTGATGTACAGTTCTGTCACCATGATGAAACTTCTATGTCTGCAAGCTATGAATGTCATCCGTGCTGAGCAGCACTCTTTAGCGATGCCGACTGCTGGTGAGCCAGTGCCTTTAAGAATGACAAACCCCCACATGGAGCTCTGGCAAAAGAAAGGTCACTGTGTCGATCAATACGCTGCCCGGTTCTGCTTCAGTGCATCGGATTAATCAGCTTGCTGCTGTGAATTGGGGGAAGATGTCAGGACCTGATAATCAGAGAGAAAAGGACAGGAAAGGGGCTGTCCAACAGTGATACATGGGGAGCATTCAGCACCGGTACTTATAAAGGATTATGGTTGGCGTTGCTGCTCTTTGAATGCATTTCCCAGTTATTGTCATCATTATGCTTGTTGCTTTTATTTGCTTTTTGTCTTGCTTTGGTCACTTATTAGTTCTCAGCTGATGAATCCAGCTGGTCTCAATTTTCCTTCTGAAGACTTTTATAGCCTCTTTGGGTATATTAACAGCAACGTGTGTCTTAAGTGGGTTCATGCTAATTGGATTTGGTTGGGGGCATGCTCTTGAACACACACACAGGAACACATAAACTCACTAACAGGGGGTATCTCTGATCAAATCCGATGCACTCCCGCTTCAGTTTAACATTAGAGGGGCCAAAAGGCCAGCAAACCTTCTGTTTAAGCGTATTTGCAATCAGGGAGTGAGCATGCATGTGGAGTGCTCCGGAGCGCAGATACATCTGTACTAAAACCCTTATCCTGCTGAAGGTCTTCACAATGAATTCGGTTTAACAGCTTTCACTTGTTATCGATGTGTGTTTAGCAGTCTATTAAGTGTTTTTAATTCAACTTTGTATAAACATGACTTTCACAGGAGGATTGTGACTGCTGTGTGGAAACCTTTGGCAGAAAGATCAATAACGACTAATCAACCATGTGATTTTACTATAGCTATTAGCAAATCTGTTCTTCCAGCGCATTTCATTATTTTCAGCAAAAGCAATTAAAAGACTTCCCGGCTCAGTCTGTGACTTCCCTTTGCAGTCTGTATCATAGCTTCTCCATCCCGTCCCTTCATCCTCACGAGTGCAGGCGGGAGACTCAGTGATCTCCTGATAGTGTTGGGCTCCGCTGTTATTATCCAGTGTTACTTAAACAGCAGCGAATAGTTCATTTGTTTAATTTGTAACACAAGACACGTCTGCAACTCAAAAGAAGCATGTTAGTAACATTTCCTTGAGTGCTAAAGCCATGAAACCAGCTGTTTTGGGCTTTAAACTTGCCTGCAGATATTACAGTTTTGTTTTATTTTGTCTGAATTAGTAAATCCCTGGATGCTCAACAGTGGAGTCAAATGATCCATGTGGACCAAATTTTAATGAAGACGGTTATTTGATATGCCTTGTAGTTTGTCTGTCAGACGTCGGCCATGAACACAACATGATAGAGGAGGTCCCATTCACATCCGGTGCGGATGAGAGTAGAGATGCAATATCATGCAAAAGTTTAGACACCCATGACCAATTAATCTATGCAAACTGTCATTTGAGGACAGGACAGGCAACAAAAATAGACAAAAACACATTTTTTTAATCAATATTTTGAATAGAATGAGTGTGTATCTTTTTCAAGCTAAAAAAAAAAAGGAAAAAAAAAATGATGGTGCAACATTCAAAAGTATGGGCATCACATGATAATAAAAGTTAGAACACTTTCACCAAATAGCCAACTCCAGCCCCACTTAGCCTTTTAGGGACTTGTTCACTGACATAATTATGAACTACAAATTTTAAAGCTTTATTGAAAGTTAAACTTGTTTCAACTATCTGCAGCTAAAAATAAAAACTGATGGTAACAAAGCTGGATAAAGTTTTCCCCTCAGTTTGCAACATAATTAATGGCATCAACACTGGAGTTCAACTTGAGGTCTCTTAGAGAAAAAAAGAAAACAAGAGGAAACTGCTCATAAGTTTGAAGGAAATAAAATTACAACCTCAGTTAGACCCAAAAAGAAAAAAAAAGACAAGATTTAAAAGACCCTGGAGCGGTGGTGACACCTGCACAAATATGAACTTCATGGAAGAGCCATTACAAGAAAACCTTTCCTGTATCCTCACCTACAAGATTAAATGTCAGATGTCTGCAAATTAATATCTTAGTAAGTATTATCCCTTGTGGAAACAAGTTATTTGGGGTGTAGTTTTATGTGTGCGAGTTAAAGCAGATATTTCTATCTTCAATGAGAAGAAAGAAGACAGCAGATGGGACAGAGTTAAATTCTTAACTCAGGAAGTAATTCATTTAATTATTGTAAACTCCAGACGCAAACACACCACATGCAACACGTTAACATGTAATACGCAAAAACGCTGAAAATGAAAATATGTTATATTCTAAACTAAGGTAATGATGCTGAGCACACTTCATTGTCCAAATTGGAATATCTTAAGGGGTGTAAACTTGTGGATGTTCCATGAGCATCACCATCATTAAAGATCAACATTGGACATATCCTACTTGAAAGAGAACCGCATCTAAAAAGGCTACGAATGTATGCTAACAGATTCCTTTCACCAGATCAATAGATAAAAAATAGTCCTGATCATGGAATCGAGAAGTTTGAGTCCCTTTTTACTGCATGAGAAATGAAAATGTAAACAATAATTTAGAAAAGTTTTTCATTTTTAAACGTACCCCTTTTCAAAACCACTCTCCGCTCTCCTATAGGAACAGAAATTTTAACTGGAAAGCCAAACTTCTGCAAGCCACTATACTGGCTGGAGTTGAGATGAAGGGAATGTGAGGATATAATATTGAATTTATTGTCCATGCAACCTCAAGGGCATCCTCCCTTTCTCCTCTTCCTCTCCAACAGAGAGCCAAAACTTGCAAAACATGCCCGGGCCTTTGCTCTGACTGTCATCCATCTGAGACAGAAAACTTGTGGAGCGTGTGAGACCTTGCAGCACATCCATCTGCATGGGAAGATGCAGGACGCAGACACTGTCCTCAGGGTTGTTTTACTTTCATCCTGTGAGCTGTAATTTCAGAATTATTTGTGTCGCCTGCAACAGGCGATTACATCTTTCCTGTCTATGATGGTGATTGATGTCAGCCATGTGAATGATACCAGCATATCCCCTACACATATGAACATGAATATACACATTTGCAGAACAAAAAACACATCTGCCTATAATACAAATGCACACAACCAGACATCTGCTCCTGATCACTTTATTGGCTGTCTTTAAGCAGTTCATACTCTATTCCTTTTATTGTAGGGTGGATACATGAATATAATTGTCTTAAGACCAAAATAACAAGACAAAGCTAAATTTGCTCAGTTTTGTATTTTAATAAAATTGGTGATGTGGGATCATATAAGCTATCCAGTTAGTAAACAGCTCAATCTATGTCAGACTTTTAACAGCAACTGGGATTACAGATGCCAAAGCTCTCCCGGTTTTCCAGCTTCCTCCTGCTCCTCCTGGGCATTCCTCAGTCATTAGGCCACTAGTTATGATCCCTCCAGCAATTCCTAGGATGGCCCAGATTCTCCATCCATCTGTCTGTGTTGTTTGGTCAAACTCACAAGGACACATTGCGCTCTTGAACCACCTCAACCCACACCACAGGTCGGCTCTGAGCCCCTGCCCTCATCTGGCAAGTTCTTTAACATGCTGAAACTCTCACAACCCATCACATTCTTGTACCATATTCTGAGTCTGCAGGTCGAGACATGATCTGATATGCACACAAGAAAGGGAAGTTTTTCTTTCAGATCATCCACCTCATTGGTCAGGTGGTACAGTTGGTTTTGGGGGGATTGAGATTCTTGGTCTGCTTTAAGTCTCTTTCTTTTTCTCTAAAGTGAGAAACAGTTTTTTTTACTGCAGGAGGTCTGCCACCTGATTTTTCAGATGATCCCGTTGGTTTTGGTACCATTGCTGTGGCGGTCTCTAGACATTGTCTGATGGATTTGTCTTGCCGGCTGAGCTACAGCCAGCCAAG
Source organism: Craterocephalus stercusmuscarum (assembly GCA_037177115.1). Lineage (NCBI taxonomy): Eukaryota > Metazoa > Chordata > Actinopteri > Atheriniformes > Atherinidae > Craterocephalus > Craterocephalus stercusmuscarum. The sequence continues at coordinate 11,087,200 of JBBDHI010000016.1, forward strand.
AGTGGTTGCATGTTAGTTAAAGGCCCATGAAATGTCTCTTGTGTTGTTTTTGGTAGAGCAATAACAATCTATCAGCTGGGCTTCATCAAGATTTGAAGACCCCCACCCCCATCATGTGCTTAAGGAGTTACAAACTATTACGCATACTTTGTTTACATTCAGGTCATAATTGCTCATGAAATGTCCTTTTAAATGACAAATTAAATGTTTTGTTGTTTCGGCCGAATACCGAATCCACTGCTTAAATTTGGGCCCAATCCGAAACCGAATCCGATCATCAGCTTTTACATTATAATGCAGTGAAAACCACAGTTTATTTCCTTTCCTTAAAGTATTGCCATACAGAACTCTTACAGTTTACTGCTTCCATTTTCTATGAGGAATGCAAATAAAGTACGCAGTGACAGCAAATATGATTGGTCAATGTTTTTGAACTGTCAAAGCTGCTGTATAATGACAATTATATGCTTAAAGATTTTAATGGGCTCTATGCACAGCTCCACTACTTCCTGAACTTAAGGGAGCTCCTTTGTTTCCTGTCTTTCATTAGTGG
>JBBDHI010000016.1:11094581-11124972 GCA_037177115.1 Craterocephalus stercusmuscarum
GTTTTATTGTTTATTTCCAGCGTGTCCCGAAGGAGTTTTTAGTGTCGCGCTGCTTTGTGAGTTGTTTTGTTTTTGTTACTGTCCGCGAATCAGTGCGTGGTATTGAATGATGCCAGTAGCTCCGCCCAAACCGTACCGTTCCATTTTCGATGGACCCACAACTGAGGGGGACCCAAAAATGGTCCGGTACGGGTCAGTTTAATGGAACGGTTCCACAGTGGAAACGCTCAAAATAGCGACCCGACCCGTACCGACCGGTACCGACCCGCTCAGTGGAAACGGGGCTTAATGCTCACGATCTGAGAATAGAATGAGAAGATGCGATTGGGCTTTTGGGTTTTGTTTTCCAACATTCAATAAGTGTATTTCATTAAAAAATCTTTCATTGCAAATCCTACTACTTGATTTTTATTCTGGAAGCTGATCACTAACAAAAACAAACTCTCTGGATGACCTCATGAGAGCAACTTAATGTATTGACTCTATCACCGCTGACCCAGTTGCTGCTGAGATAATTCATTGCATGGTGATGTTATTCCTCCCATAATTTACACCACTATCACTGGTCGAGCCAGGGCAGATTCCTTCTCTTTGGCGTGATTTACATACCATCTGCATACAAGCTTTGTGTGTTTACCAGATTTTTTTTTGTCTTATAAACGAGCAATGACATGTCTTTATATAACGCTGAGAGCGAAGCGGCAAACTTAATGTATCCATCATGTACTAGAATTTCATCACGACTTGAGAAAACATTCCACGTGAAACCAGAAAAAGATGTGCGTCGTCTTCACTTGTTCTCACCAAAATACTCTCCCCCCTGATTTGTGATTGTGCTTATATTTTGCTGCTGTGGCAGATAGGAAGCAACGTCAAAGAATGCAGGTTGGGGTTGCCAGTTCAGGTCATCGCCGAGTTTTTTTTTTTTCCGTTACTGTGTATGTGTGTGCGTGAGTGTAAGCCTGTTTTGGCTGTTTATTTCCCCGATGCTTTGAAAGATGGGCCACATGCTGTCTTCATCTTTCCGCTGTGCGTTGGCATGTACTGCTGATGTGCTCTCAGCAGTCGTCTAGCTGATGGAAGTCCCGTCTTTCAAAATGCGTGATTGAGTGTTTAAAACACGAGGGATTCTGACAGAGTTTTTATGTTTTTATTCATTAAAGGAGATAATTGTTGGGTTGCGTTGACTTTCATGACAGTTGCAACCACACGCTCTGTGGGGAATTCAACTTTGGGAAGACTTGGAACAAATTTGTGGGCCTCCAACACATATGTGTGAGCATGATGGAGTATAAACATTTATGGCGATGTCAACTTGTCATTACACCCAACTGATTGATAGGGCATGAAGACCAAGTCATATGCTGGACAGGCCCAAATGGATGTGATTAAGTGTGAGGATGAGACAAACCAACATTGTGTCCCATTCAAAACCTCCTCCTTCTCTTTTTTTAATACTTTTAAACAAGTTGGACATCACAGTCACACACAAACAACTCACTCCTCCAGCTGCCGCTGCTCTCAGGCCTTCACATCTAATCCGAATCTAACTCTGTTTATTATTTCTTACAGGCAACTTCCAGCTTCTCCATGGAAACGTTCACTCTCCCTGGCAATTTGCTGTCTAATCCATAGTCAGATTGCACTAAAATAGGCCTGTGTACTTTGATTACAGAGCTCAGAAATCTGTGGTCACTGTGATGTGGACAGCCGGTGGATAGCCTAAGCAGTGTAGCAGATTTTCTGGTCACGGTTGCACGCACACCACCTTGCTTTTCCATTTAGGGCTATCTGTGTGTACAGAGAACGATGGGAAACGCAGTGACCACTCTGTCCCCATGTAAGCCCATAAGCACGACTGTCTCTGTGGGTTGGGCATGACGGTGAGCACATGGACAGTGTGTTTGAGTGTGAGTGTACAGCAGTTGTTAAATAATAATAATGGGCTAATGCATGGAGAATTTGTGAATTAAACAGTGGTTGCCTGGAAGAGAGACAGATGACCCCCCCGCCCCCTCACCACAACTTCAATATCCCCAAATCCCTGCACCCAGCAGCCGACACACTTCGCCAACATGAAACAGACTGGCTTTGCAAGGCACAGCGATATTTCAGAGGAAAATATTTAGCAGTGCCTCGGAGGCGAACGCAGAAAGAAAAGCAGCAATTAGGATTAAAAAAAGGAGGGGCTGACAACGTTCAAAGAGCAAAACAAAGAGAGAAGAGGGCCAGATGTAGCCACGTCCGTTGTATTTGAAAGGTCAGAGCCTTTGAGCATCCAGGTTTATAGATCTCTGTGAAAGACTCATAGGAGCAACACAGTGAAGCAATGGTGATGGCAACCTCGCTTTTAGTCAAATTACCAAGCTTTATCTGAGTAATGCAGGTCGGGCTATAGCTCTAACCCAGGGTTTTCTTGGCTAGACCATATTTGAAAAAAAAAACATGCACAAAAAACATGTCTGTGATATGCAGGGGTTTTGTTTATACCATGATAAATGTGTATTTACAATACAGTTATTGTAGGTGGTAACCTTAATTAGTTCAATACTAACTACTACTACTACTGTCATTTAACAGACGCTAAGCAACTTACATTTGAGAGAAACTGCAGTTAAACCTTAAAGGTTTTGTTCATCTGCTGTCTTGGTTTATTGTTTGTCTTTTGAGTTCTATCTTGTTTCCTGTTTTATTTTGCTGGTGTGTTTCCCTTTTGTTCTCTTCACTTTACTTCCTGCTCCCTCATTATAGCACCTGGTTTCTTTTGCTGACTGCCTCACCTGCAGCTCATGTAGTCATTACCTCCATGCACATTTAGATGATTGGTTTTCAGTTAAATCTTGTCGGATCATTGTTCGTGTTCCTCTCTGTTTCGGTTTCTGTTTCATCCATCATTCTGGTTTTTCATTATTAAAACCTTGGCCGCCATTTGGCTTCAGCTTAAAAAGCGTTTAAAGGAATATATTTGTTCCAAATATCTGAATTATAGAAGGGCAGAACCTGATTTGTTTTTCAGTCCACGGTTGCTCATAAATGCCTTGGACCTGCACGTGCCGCTCTTTAAAAAGCTCCATACATGCAGTCTAAATTTGTTTGAGTGTGCATGCTTAAACATTTTCTGTATAAAAAAGGAAAACCCTGCGGTAAATCGGTGAATATCTCCCTTGTGGTAGCTAATAACTGGTAGCTCAACCAATGTTCTTTGTAAAGCCAAAGGCCCGTTTCCAGAAAAACACCTCACCCCTCTGCCAGCTCCGAGTGGTGCACCTGAACCTTGGATCGTGCAAAAGCAGTATTTATGATTTCCTCACCAGTCACAATATTTTACAGAGTGTATTTAACAAATGTCATGCGTGCATCCAAAGTTTCTATCCGTCTGGTTTGAATCAAAGCCATCGGGATTGTACAATTTTTGGTGGAAAATGCTTACAGTATGACTTGGCTGGAACCTGTAGTCCTCTTTTTGCGAAGTGAAGCATAATTGAATAAATATGTCATGTAAAAAGGGTGTTTAGATGACAGACAAGGCATTGTAAATATATGGCTCTTACAGATTTTCCCGTGGGTAAAGACAAAAAAAATCTCTTCGGATAGACTCACCAATCATAACACAACATGAGCTCTGGGACATTTAGCATCAGTGTCATGATATCACAAAGTAATCAGTTTAATGTTTTATTAGAGATCTGTTTTTCTTCAACTGTGATACATTCAACAGTATGTCAAGATGAAATGAACATTCTTGAGCTCCACAGATCCATTATAAAAGCGTGTGTCTCTTCATTTTCTTTTGCTTTATCCTGAGTAAATTCCAATATGTTGTCAGGAAAAAAAAAAGTTTGAAACTAGGGAGACAAGACCAATTATCTTTTAATAAGTTTAGCGAGTTAGTTTTGGGAAGAAGAGCTGCAGTGATTTGAAGCTGGTACACACCACATCATCTTTTTCTGTCTGCAGCTCTTATGAGTGTGGAGCCAGGTCTTAACCTCATTTACTAGTTTTACTACGCACCGCCTAAATGTGTTTACAAAATCATGCTCGTCTCTTCCTCTGTGTGCATGCCTTTCATGATCCATTTGGTCACAGGACACGGGGGGTTGATGCAGACTACATATTTCGGGTCACATGTTAAGGGACACGCAAAGTTCACATCTCTATATCCTTGACACACATATGACGCCCCTGTGTATCGATCGACATTCTTAAATGTTTCAAAGAAGATTTCAAAGAGGATATCTGCTGAGCTGGTGGGGGTGGGAGATGGATGGGTGGTAAATCAATTTTACAGCAGTCCAACAGACAGAATGAAGGAACCTAGGCTACCCTGGTCCTACTCTGTCCTGCTTTCTGCAAGGCTACTAAAAGCAAGGCTTTATGAATGCATCTGCAACTCACTGAAAGAGGAAGTTAAACAATTTTTTTGGCTGTGAATCATTCAAAATATTTTGGTGTGACCTTTTTGTTGGAGCCTGAATGTTAAGCAAGGAAAAGTGCTATCCTAGTACATAAAGGAGAAAATCCTCTTGAGATAAGAGAGGACTGTTAGATTTTGTGTATGCTAGTAGCCTAAAACCTACAGATAAAGTTATTCTAATACAATTGAATCAGTTTTATTGCTTTTCTTCTCAGTGTCCGTTCTGTGTGTACTGTGTAAAATGTCAGGGTGTAAATCATGATGTCATTAATGTAAAGGGAGAAACGAAGTGATTCAGAGTGATATAGAAACAAACGATGTCAAAGTCTTGTGCACAGAAATGGAAAACATGGACAACACAGCCCAAAAACACCCCAAATCCTTTTCAATTATGGGAATTCAAAAAGCTTTATATTTACTGTGGCTGTGGAAGAATGTTTTTTTAGCTGCAAGTGAAACCTGGAACATGTAGAGTAGCTGTGAGAAAAAGTTTCAACCTCATCTTTGTCCATCTGAGACATGACCTGATAACAATCCCAAACATAGATTTCACTGTGTTGGTGGAGTTGATCTTACCGTGCTGGATTCCTAATGCAATTTTTGAAATCACAATTAAAATCTCCAAGCAACACCTTCAACATTATAACCAGTTAGTGTCCTGTACTGGATGCTGTGGCAGGTTTAGACTGTGAAGACGGTCCACATTGTCAGCTCATATTCACTGACTGGCTCCAGTCACAGAACGTTTCTGGCATGGGGAATTGGGATTAGGCCTGATCCAATGCAAGAACTTCAGCAGATGGGATGCTGTGGACAGAGAGCTGATGAGGGTGAGTGGAAGTGTTGAAAAGACAATGAAAATCACCTCACTTCCACCCTTGTGTTCTCATGTATCACATTGTTGGTTTGGACAGAATCTGTAAGACTTTTAGCCCTATGATCAAAGATTTTAATGTTTGAGTCAGCCATGAGAATATAATATCCACTGCGCTGTGTAGTATTTCTCTTATTGTCAGACAGCCCAAATGTTGGTGTTGCAAGTTCATGAGTTTTGGGAAACATAAGGAGCACAGGAGGCAAAAAGCATTTGTTTGGCTAAATTAAGTTACTTTAACTAAACTGCATAGACTGGCGTGTTCATTAATTTGGAATCATGAATCATTTTAGCTGTTCTGAAATTCAGTTTCAGTGTGTGGAGTCCAAATGGATTTAATGACTGAACAACCTTGAAAGCCTGTATATTTTCAGTCTTTAATGGTATTAGCTGAGGTAGTAGTATTTTTACCACAAAGTAAAAAAGAAGGCCTAGCATTCAAAGTATTTTTCCTTCATGTATTCTATATCAGAATTGCTTTCGATTTTCTTTAAGTTGTCTGATGTGAATTAAAACTTTTGACTCCTTATTGAATCTGTTTGGATTTTTAAACTTTCTGGTGTTGCAGTTAAATGTTATCACAAGGCATCAGTAGAAAGATGCAACATTATCTTGTTTTGTTTTCTCTAAAAACACAAGAACCAACAGCAGCGCTGTTAAGGAAACCGATGAATGCTTCTCAAAGCTGACATATTTCAATGTCTGCATGTTGTTTCTGATTAGATGTCTGCATATATGAAGAATATTTGTTTAGATATCTGAGGTCAGATTACAGACATGGGCAACCCCTTGCCCTCTGCAGTGCAGCTTCGGACTCTTATATCTTGCCTTTAAACTCTCTTCTAGCTTTATTATTGTTTTCCTTTTTTTCCAAACCTGTGCATAGTTTTGTCAAGTCTCCAAACTATTCCCAGTTTCCTTAAGAATAAATATGAACTTTGTTGGAATTTTTCAACCATTTGGCCCTAATCCATCTAATGGCTCAGGCAACACTCCATAATGTAAACATCTGGTGGCCTGAACTGTGTGTGGCACTGATTGTGAAACTAGAATGACTTTATCTTGATTACTGTGCTTTTGTAGAAAACTATTTGTTGGAAAAGAAATTCAAACTCTTCCAAAAAAGAAAATAATCAAAGAAGTTTGGAGCTGTGGAAGAAGACGGCACAGGGTATAAATCACACTCCAGTAAAGACACAGAAAATTCTCCAGCTTCTGCCCTGGCTCCAGCCACAGACAGCTGTGAGAGTTGCAGAGATGATTTTGGAGTTTTTCTTGACTATATTCCAGACACAAAGGGGACCCAAGCTCCTGCTCTTTGATTCCAAGAACAGACAGATCCATGAGTGCAGTCCATCATCTCCACTACATCAAGGTAAATGTACCCTTAACCCAAAGTGCTGAGGTACAGTTGTGTGCGGTGCATGTTTGTTGTCATTCATACTGTACCTTATGTGAATAAAATTCCAAAAGTTAGGCAAGTATGCTGAGTATGATGGTCAGCTGAATAGTAGCAAGATTTGCTTAGCTTGCTGCAGCCGGGGACCTGTGAATACACACTGTGTGTCAGCACTAATGCAGTGACAGTGTTCCAATTACCACATCATGCTAAAAACTATGAACTTTCCAGATCTTTGGTTCCTAATGCAAGTAGAGTGTCTTGTCAAATGCTGACTTTCTTCAATATTACATAAACAAAGAAGAAAATAATGCAACATCTAATAGGATCAGGTTGGTTTTACATTTCCAGTGAAGATATGACCTCAAACGATAATGAACTTTGATGCATCGAAACACTTTTTGGATGATTAATAGCAATCTAATTGCATCAGCATGCCTGTCTCAGCTCCAGCTTTTGCAATGCTTCATTCTGCAATGAATCATAACTGCAACAAGCATGTCACAGCCACACTAACACTACAAGGCCACCCTTTTTAAAAAGTGTTGAATAGATTTAATTAAGGTACATTTTTAATAAATTTGCACATAAATGTAATTCACTAAGTAAAAACAAAATATCAGAGATTCTTAATTTATTATGAAAAAAAATTTAAGCATTGCTGGACCAAAACAAGATCTCTGATTATGTCAAGGAAATGTATTCAAATAACAACCATTCAACCAAACTGCTGCAGTGTCGCCCTTTTGGCTCAACAACCTACCCAAATGTAGGGGGACAGTAGACCACAGGGCTTGTTTGATGAAGTGTAATGAGTCACTGAACAATATGGCTTCCATTGCAGGATGTGCTTCTGTTTCGATGGAGTCAAAGGTGAAAGCCTTGTTATCTCCAAGGGACAACACATCAGTGCGGCAATAAACAGGAAGCAGCTGATTCAGAAGGCCAGCGGGAGCGACAACTTATCTCCTCGACGCACTTGACCTTCTCATCTTCCTCTTCCTCAGGAGTCTCTGACACAGGCTCAGCCAAGGTTCAGACGTCTCATAACACATGCACCACACACGTACGCACATAAACAAAACCACAACTGTTGTCCAATAAAGCTGTAAATTTCGTTTTTTGGGGGGGACGAAGAATAATAGAAAAAGGAAGGGAGTGCGTTCATGTGTGGGTGTGTGTGCACAATTATGTTTCAACTTTGTTCTGATGGCTTCAATCCAAAAGAGCGTGAACCTTCGCTGTATGCAGTGTAAGGCCGGTAAAAGTTAAGTGTCACATGAGTGAAATTACACCTTTTTACCTCTCATTTTCAGTCGTCATCACACAGATTTGTTCAGTGTTCAGTCTAAATCGAGGCATTAACAGCGAAATGTCATTCCAGTGAAACACCGCGTCATCATCTGGCCTGCAACACCCTTTAAATCTGTCCCCGTCTCTGCTGCTTTATGTTTGTGGTGAGTGAGCAAGCGCGGTGTGTAGAGGTGAGATTCGCTCTTTCCCACGATGCTGTGGGGGGAGGGGAAGGAAGCAGAGGGGAAAGAATGTTGAATGGCAAGCGTGCACACGCTTACACACCTACAACACGTGCACGGTCACATTCAGGGACCTCCTGTGCCCATAGCGAAGGAGCTGGCCCATAGACTGGCTCATACAGGAAGTTCTCAGCTTTGGCTTCTTCCTGTTTGCTAGACGAGTGGATGAGGAGCGCAGGGGTGGATGGGGAAACCTTTTAGCAGGTATTCACTTTGTGTAATGAACCACTATGAGAGTTTTGGGATCAAATATTCATGCGTCCTTATCTGGCTTTCTTTACAGGAGAAGATTTTTTTTTGCTAAAACTGACTTTTCAGCGCATTTTTATTCCTTGATCAACACTGACAAAATGCCTAGCCAACCACACAGCGAAGTAGCTGCTGCACACACGCAATAAATGTGCAACGTGACATCAATAAAATCAGCACAGCTGTTTTTCTGTGACAAAATATGACATGCGTCTGGAAACATTCATTCTGTTTCATTCTTATCGATACATTAAGGCCATTTTTAATGGTTGCTGGGGGTTTTATAGCATGTCTGTCAGCCAGCAGCTAAATAGTTTCCTCTCAGTCTAAACAATTTCAGGTTTCATACTGGGGCCGTGGTGATTTAATATATCTGCCTGCGTTGCGCATTTGCTTTGTAACAATAAAACATCTTGATAGAGGGAGGAAGAAGGAGGAAGGGAGGTGTCAAGGAAAAATAGATTAGTGTGGAAGGGGAGACAAGGGCGCAAAAGCAGAAGATGCAATCTGCAGGTATTCAACCAGTGTGATGTCATGCTAAGATGGAGATCTGGACGATGACTTTAACAGAAGATAACAATGGGAGAGGGAAAAACTTTACCCCGGAGAGACATGAGATGTATGAGTTAAATGATGTTCTGAAAGAAAAAAAAAACACAAGAAACCATCGCATAGATCAGAAGCCCTAATTTGTCTTCATTGTACAAAAGCTGGAAGCTCGTCAGAGGAACTCGTCTGATATTAGCCTGCATGTAAAGAGAGTGCAAAGGGCCGTACAACTGCACCATAAAACCTGAACTGCTCCTTTCCTGTGTTCACCTCTTGCCGCCAGATTGCTGCTTGATATGAAAAAATTACGAGCGTCATGCTTGAATGTGTAAGATAAGTTTAGCTAAAGCCAGGAGGCTTTGTTCGGGTGTTTGCCAAGTGGAAAAAGGCCAGATGCTGAGGTAGAACGTCAAACTGTATAACAGCTCCGTCAGAGAAAAACAACCTCTAACGTTTCTCTCAACTCTAAGCACGTTATGCAGATGACATCATTCAAGATAAGGCTAAAATATGGAGCTTAGAAATAGAAAAAATTCTCAGAGTGAAAAGAGGATTTAGTGGTTCTTGGAAAATACCGTAGTAAGTAGCAACCATGATTATAACACATCTTAAACTTTTTTTTTTCAGTCATGCTGCATTTTAGATGCACTGTCACTCTGAGCTCTAAATAACAATGCCCTCTTCCTGCTTTTCCATTCTATTTATCCTCACAGTCTATCCCTAAAATAGTCCAAAAGCAGCACACTTTCATACTGAAAACTCACATAAACAATGCACTTGTAAAATCCCTGAAACAACTATAAATGTCCAAAGGAAACTGCACATTGCCAGCAGGAAATGTGCTGCCAACACCTAACAAAAAGGAAACTTTTTAATCACATCTCTAAGGTTCATGCCTGTTCTGGTGTGGTTGTGTGGCATTGAGTCTTGCCTTAGAACAGTGTCAGCTCCAAAAACCTGCCCAGATGAGGACAAATGCTGCTTTAATGGCAACCTGTGAGGAAAAAAGCAACTTGTTAAAGTGGTAAAAAACCAAGCATGACCCTATCAGAGTAACTTTGTAAAATCCAGGATTTTAAAAGGGTTCCTGAAGTTTGTCAGAACAGATTTTAAACAAAACAACAGTCGTTTTATTTAACAAATGCCATTGCAACACTAAAGGGAAAAAAAAGAATGTGCTAGCCCATAACCCAATTTATTACAACCTTCCTATCTTATCTGAGGCACAATCTTATTTACTCCAAATCGTTGAAACTCAATTAGGCCTGCACGGTTTTACTTGTGGTGTAACACAAACGTCTAACAGCTGAGAAACGTTGTAAATGTAAAGTAAGCAATGAATTTTTTTTTAATTCTAGCTCAAAGTTAAAGGTTTTGTGACATCCTGACGCTGATATCTAACATGTGTTGAACTGCACGTTTTGGCTAAGATAAACGAAAAGAAGCCAGTCGATAAATTCCTGACAATATTTAACCTAAAAACTTCCCATTAAAAATCTATAGTACTTTTGCCCATATGAGATACAGAAGTATTTTTTGAATGGAGTGCTATTTGAGAGTGCATAAGGAGACATTTTCACCCTGGGAAAGGAAGGTCTGACTACACCGCCCCTCTTTCCTCCTGTGGCTTTTAGTCACAGAGCTGTGACCTCATCTCATCCTGCTGCACAGGAAAGGTGGCTCAGATAACCGGGGCCGACACCTGCACAGACACAGGGTCAAACTGCATGGTTGAAAGACACAACGACAGATATTAGAGACAAACCCCCCCAAAAAATACATTTAAAAACTCCAAAGCTTTTTATTCTGATCTCGAAATGATTCAGTTAACCTACAGACTTTTCTCTATTGGCAAACCAAAACAAGGTTTGAGCAGTGTTTAATACATGAAGACTGTTTTTCTTTTTTTTTTCTCTTAAAATGTAGCGTATTTGTTGCATCTCACAGTGGTCCTTTAGATATTTCTAGAACTCCAGTGTAAACTGCAAATCAAACAACAGTTTAGATCTCAGAGGTGATAGTGCAAAAAAACAAGAACAAAAAAAGCCATGGGACAGTTAAAAGCATAAATTTGAACGACAACTCTCTTTCAACATGAGCTTCAGCCTTTTGACATTCTCTGCCACCGATCTGACTGACCCGGCTGAGTTTCAACATTTTTGCTAAAAGGACCAGGAATGACTTCCAGAGGAAAGGTGTGCCAAGCGTGTTTATAATTCCCATCTGCAAAACTTGTTTTAATCAAATAGCCTTGTATATGAAGGGTCTGAATTCTTATGTAAAGGGAATACATCAGTCTTTTAACATTATAAGATTTTTAAAAACTCTTGGAAAACTTATGAAAACCCACTGTACAGTATACACTGTTCTGCAAATAGGACCTTCAGTGCCAATAAAAAGTCCACGACATTAGTGTGTGAGTGGTGAGACATTGGTTTTACGACGTTAAGCCCTTTTGGTAAAGGAGTCTCTAGAATATATGGGCCAAGGTATTGTGTTTTAAGTACATTTTCTTACGCTTACAGAATGAAATTTAAACATTTGCTTCAGCCCGCTGAACATGCCACTTTGGCCAATTTACTACTTTGATTCACATCAGATGCATCACAGTGATACAGTCAATTGAAAGTGAGCGTTTGTATAGGAGGGAGCCTCAGCCAATGAGTCCAATTGTACAGCCAATATAGACAGAGCCCTCCATTAAATCCTAACGATGCGTTTCCACACCTCGCAGCTACCAGTTGTGCGCTAACCGCCATGGCACAATTATTTCTGTGTTGTGTTTATAATGATCAAAAGAGTTAAATCCCAGATAACAAAAACTAATGCAGAAAATTTGATTAAACTCTGTGGGCCTGATTTATTCATCACAATGGGGTCTTTTGGAATTTACTCTGTGACTTCTGGTTTATAGTTTTATTATGAATGCACGGAGTTGGAATAAACACAAGGATTATCTAAGACTTGACACTTTATAAATCTTAAGGGCTTAAAATGGGGACTCGAGTTATCATGGTTAGACTGTCAATTTTTGAGGTTAGAGGGAGGAACTTCTAAACAGGATTTACACAGAAGCCAAATAAATCAAACTCCATGGTCATGATAAATTTATGTGGATGTGTATATATGTGTGTCAGCATTCGACAGAGACCAAGAGATTCAGCGTTTCACTGATGTGTAGGTGGCACCGTTATAAATCCCACTCCAGTCTCCATCACGGAGCGCTGCAGCAAAAAATGTCACTCCTTCGCCATCTGTTCTCAGTTAAAGCTATGTCATTGTAACTCTGTGGCAAGTGTTCACACAACAAGAACGATGCTGAATAAATTCAATCTCAAACACATGTGATACATAACACAGCCACAAAAATACAAATGCTCACTCTTCAACGAGGAAGGCCCGTCCAGAGTTGAAACTAAGATATTTCCAAATCATCATCAACATCTCTTGTTCTGTTATTAAAAAAAAAGAAACAAAGGAAAAACATCTCCTCTGTCCAAACTTAGCTGTCCTTTTCTCATGATAAATACAGCTGCTCATAATTCACAGCCGACAGCGGCAAGCCGCCATCAACAGATGGATCATTTTCTATCTAAATTGGATCTTTATCTAAACTCTTCGGCATTGTAGAAATACATGTACGTTGATGAGCTTGCACTGAGGCAGTAAGAGTCGGAGTGCAAAAGGGAGATTTCATACAGTAACGACTGGTTCTCTCATCTTCCCTTTGTAATCGAATTATCCAGAAAGTCAATGATAACTTACAAACTTGTAGAAAAAGAATAAACAACAAAGAAACAAAAAAACAATAAAATAGGATCAGTGCTTATCAGAATTATGCTGGTGGCTTGATGCTTAAACTGAAATACCTTTAGATTAGGAGATTACCACTGGAAATCCTGTCTCCCTAATTTCATGGTGAATTAGTCCACTGCGGAATAATTGTACCTTCATATTTTGTAAAAGAAACTAAATGAATCTCACAGGAGATGTAGGATATTAAAAAGGAATATGTTGTCATTGAATGAATATTGACCATTTTACAGCTCAAGTCAACTTTGACACAGAGGTTTGAAAACTCTGTTCAGGGAGAGCTTGTCCACCATCAAAACTTTACAGTTCCTCTTTTTTTCTGATTATCAGTTTATCCTTTCAGAGAAGTTACTTGGGAGCTCCTTCTCTTGTTGACTATACATCCAACAGAGCCAGTGAAGCTAGGAGTGGTTGGTTGGAAACTATACTGAGTCAAACATCTGTCCCTGCAAGGGATGAGCTTGAGCTGATGGAAGAACTGATTTGGTAAGTGGGAAGAGAAAAGCTGCCTCTCAGCCATGACTGATAACAAGCCAACAGACCTGCACCTGGGTGAGGTGAAAGTGTGTGAAAATGGCTACCATGATGCAGTTCGTCTTACACTTTTTCTGTTTTAAACATCACTTGTATTTCAATGTTTTCTTTTTGGTTTAGGGACCTACATCTACAAATCATCTTGGCTGGTGTAAGAAGTAAAACCTTTTTCCTGCAAAACAGATCCAACCACATCATTTACTGCATGTTGGGCTATCTGGCAACAAATCCTAATGCCAACTGCTAAAAACAAAAAAAGGTACAAGCCAAATAAAAACTAGCAAGTGAATAACTTTGACTGGTGTGCTGTGTCTTCGCTGCTACTTCTTACTTCAGGCAAAAGCCTCATTGCTGATCGTTGCCTTCCCAAGAAGAGAATATAGAGAAATTCTGGCAGAAGGCTCTCTAGGGAATGTCATAAAATGTGCAAGTCAGCTGAAAAACTTGAATACTTGACTTATTCTAAAAATGTTTCTTAGTCTTAGTCTGACACTGTAATTTCCAAGTTGTCACAGCCATTCAAACAAACTGTCAGGAAAAGAGGTATTAACCTTGAAACAAAAATAACATTAATATAAGATAAAGTATTCATTTTATATAAGTAACAGTTTCAGCACTTAAAATGACCAAGAAAAAAAATGACACTAAGTACAATGACCGCAAAACTGCATACGATGCAATGCACCTTTGGGATGATTTTCTTTTTTACAATTATGGCTCACATTTTACTACTGCTATGACTTGTAGTTAAAAAAACAAAACAAAACAAGAAAGGCTGTGAGAAGTTAAGAAAAAATTGTTGAACATGCAAAGATTTGTTTGGACAGTTTTTGAAGTAAAACCGGCCTCCTGTAGCATTAAATGATCCAAAATGGTGTCAAGCTGTCAAGTCAATGTGGGCAAATATAACACTCAGTGGTTAAAATGTAAATGTACTATCTCACCTAACAGACTGCAACATACACAACCATCTGGTACATGGACAAGAGGGGATGGACTGATTACTGTCCTCCTCCAAACCCTCCGATACCCACAACACAGACTACACCTGCTTGTACTCACCACCTCCGCACCATGTCTCCCTCCTCGTTCTGCCTCAGTGATGCTGGTGGAGGCCTGACCTAAAATTTGGGGTGATGAATGATTCCCATCTTGCTGATGCAAGCAGTCTGAATGGTGTGTGTGCATGTCTGCAACCGAAAGTCCACCTTGGCGGATGTCCTACTTCTCACAGGATACACACAGACTTTTACAATCTTTGAGAAACAGAGCTGAATATTACTTCAAATAACTACTTCAACTGGGCTTGTAAAGCTGTGATTAGTTTGCCTGCTTTTGTTATTTTTGTCAGTATATAAAAGTAGGCCTATGGGATGTGAATATGGCAAACATTTTCTTAAATGATGTTGTGTTACACAAATATGAACTCAGCCAGACATTTAGGAGCAGTTCGGATCACAATTTAATCAATAGACACAAATTTGCTAAAAAAATACTTATCAAGTAAACCACACATCCAGAACCTAAAGCAAATCTGTTAATAATTATTCTCTAACATGATTAGGGTAGCATCTCCATTGACATCGCGTGGTGCAGTCCTTTGTCTCCAGAAAAACTTCCACTGAATGGAGCTGGGGGGCACCAAAGTCTGCTCTCCAGCCTCTCCGCTCACTCCTGTATTCAACAGCCTCCCTCTTTTCTGTTCCCCCCTTTTGTGTGGCTACCCGAATAAATTAGCAGTCGGTGAAGGAGGGAGGACGAGACGGAGGAGGGTATGGAGAGGAGTAGGGGGCTGGGCCTTGCGTCGGAGGAGTCGGCTTTCAGTCAGTGAGGTGCACGGTGCCCTGAAGCTGTCTCAGCACACACTCATCGTCTCTAAGTTACTGGATGCTGAGAGAGAAAAGGGAGAGGAGAAATATTTGAAATCACCAAAAAGCAGAGGCAGAGCAGTGCATGCGCCCCCCCTTCCCCCGCAGCAGACCGTGGAGAAGCCGCGCAGCTTCCCAGCTGATTCAGACGCGCTCACCTGCAGGGACGGAGGCGCAGAAAGACGCTTCACCGGTGGAGTAACCTAACCTGCTATTCAGCCCGGATCAGACCGTCAGTGGATTAGGCATCACTGCCTTTACTCCCCCTTTTCTTTTTGGATATTATGTAAAACAGAAAAAGCTCTCACCAGCTGGACGGCACGGCTCCATTCACGATTTTTCTCCTGGAGGATTGACTGTCGTTTGCATACTGATCAGGTTTCAGGGGGGATATCCAGAGCGCGCATCCACAGAGACCGTGCGGGTCCGATGAATGTAAGTGACGTCTTCATTATTCTCATCCACGGTTTATGATCACAACCAATGATAACTTGATAGGATCAAGGTATCGAAATGAGCTCACGATGTGGGTGCTGTTTTTTTTGCTCAGGGGATGCACTCTGCATCTTCGCACCTTGCATGCATGACCTAGCTGTGAAGAGGAATACTAGCCTACACCACAGGGACTACAACGGTGACTGGTGATTATTGCCTCCTCTTAACAAGCCCTATGCTGATTATTGATCATTCACAGATTAAAACTAAAACAGAACAGAATTTGATATTTAATCTAAAGTAAGAGCTACACGAAAGAGAGACCGGGCTCCTAGTTGACTGGATTAGCTTATTATGCTTTATGGAACTATTTAATAACAGTAAGTCTGTGGTTTCTCCCCCAGAACTGGCATCTTGTGACTACCCTTTTTTTCTTTGGAGCAAAGACAGAACCACACTGGGGAAACACTGAAGTGTACAAATAGGCCCATCATTAGTTGAAGTATTTCCTGGAGAGACCAACTGGTGTGACAGTGCAGGACTGGTTATAAGGCATCAGTAGTGGAAAGAATTAAGTATTGTGTGCCTCAGAGCAAGGCACAAGTAGGGCCTGCTCTGTTGGAGTCAGACTCTTTTCTGTTATAAAAGCTGAACCACAGACAATCTCAGCTGACAGCAGAAACCTTATAGTAAGTTAAGCTTACAAAAGCAAGATTTCCAACAGATTTTACTTTAGTTTTGCTCTTCAGAAAACAGATTTTGACATAAGTGTCCTTTTCCTCTCTTAACATAAAGTGTATTTATAGCAGCCAGTTCTGTCTGTATTTGGCCAAAAGCTAAAAATGGGAACCCAGGGGCACATTTAAATACCTGACCACAATACTTAGTCATATCTGGTGTCCACATCCACAGCTCCTGGTTTTTTCGCTGTACAGAGGGATACAGATCGTTGCATTGTTACACTATCCTCTTACACATCCCTGCGTGCTCCAGCTCTGCAGTGCACTGGCCTCAGTGTCAAGTCTCTGGTCTGCATAAAACCAGTAAGAGTTTGGTTTCTCGTGGAGTGATGAGGCGTGCAGCAGGACTTTCTTCTAACATGAACCATCTGGATAGCTTGTTGGTGTTGCTACCACTGAGTAGGGGCCTCTGTTTGCACAAATAACTTGTGATTACTCGCTTCATCTGCGCAGAGGAGCAGATCCTTCATAACAGAGGCAGGATTTAAAGAATCATAGGCTGTTTTCCCAAATGTTGGGTTACAAACTCTCCACTGAGTTTTATAAGTATGGTAGCCCGGCCCCTTAGTTCCTTTCAAAAAGAAGGGACTTAATCATCTTCATTAAGCTTTTTTTCCAGAAGGGCTGTGAAAGTCTTTTCCTGTGTCTTTTAATGATATCTGTATCAAGGCTGTCGGGGCTAAGAGGTCTGTTCATTTGGTTCTGTGTCAAGTCTTATCAACTGAGCAAACAACCCACTGTTTATCTTGCTCTTTATGTTGTTGTACTGTGTGGCTGAGTGGGTGAGTATGATACAGAGTCAGACTGGGTCAGGGTCTTAACACACACACACACAGTTATTTGACAGCAGCATCTGTTGAATGACTTAATTTTATGGTTTTGGGGTGCATTGGGTGCATAACAGCCAAGGCACTGGGTCAGTCTTGACTTGATTTCTACATCCTATTAGATTACTTTAATCATGAAATCTTACACTTGAATCATGCTGACATACAGGAAATATAGATTTTTTTTTTATTCATTCGAACTGTCTTCAGCTTTGTCTTGGCTCAAGATGAAATGGAATCCCACCATCTACAATCTTCAAGAATATTTTTTATGTTTCTTGTAATGGCATTACTTTAGGGAATGTCCAAGTTGAGGTTTTATACTTTTGCAATTCTCAAGCAATTTTGAGAGTTTACTTTAAACTCTGGGGATAGACAGTGTAATCAAACTGAACATTTGCCACCCACTTTGTCACTGAAATCCCGCTGATGCTGTTTACCGTTTTGGCTGCCACAAACACCACATGAAAGTGAATGATGTCCTTTTCCAGTTAATTTTCTGCATTTGCTGCAATTGTATCCCAGCGTTTTCTTTCATAGTCAGAATTGTTTATTTAGAGCACAACTTACACGAAGCCTATAACATTTTGCAGCTGAAATTGTCATGAATGATGGATTTTGGATATCTGTCTCAGCTCATCTCGGAAGTGTTGCCAACAAGTGAAACAGAGGAAAAAACAGAAGGCATATTCTCTTCTCAAACAAAAATCCATTTAATTGCATGCTGGAACAGTTTTTTTTCCTCTTTTGTTTTGAGCAGCATCTGAGTACAAATATCAGGAAGTGACTCAAAACTTCCCCTCTCTGTCAGTGTCACACACACACACACACCTACAAACCCAGTTACCACAAGCCGAACATTACCGCACTATCCTATTCCGAACGTTGATCCTTTTCCAACATAAATTCTAACACACCAAATCCTGCTGATGCTGATGTGGCACCTCTAAAAGTAAAAAAAATACTAAATCGCAACACTTCTTCTTAACTATACAGTGTCAGTCAAACGTTTGGACACACTTTCCCATTAGATTAATGGGAAAAAGTGTCAAAACTTTTGATTGGTTGTCTATATACAGTACGCACTCGCCTCAGTGCTGAATGGCTAGCAGATGACAGCCGGCAAAAACACTAAAACAAGAATGATCACAAACAAAAAACGATTGCTAGCCTCCTCCCTGACTCCCAACGAGCTAGTGGAAATATTTACCCTCCTTCTCTCAGTTGGTGTGTGCTGCTGATGCCTGTGGTCTGTGTTGGTGTTTTTATTTACCTCTCAGCCACCACCTTAGACATAACATAAACCAGATCCTCTGTATCGGTGGAGTTTACTGCCATTCTAATTCATCATGCAGCATGTGGACCGTAACCAGTGTTTAGCTGGAGTGCTGTGTTAGGGAGTTACAATCCTATGATGTTTAGTTTCCTGGAAAATCACTTTGTGTTTCCGTCATCCATCCTCAGGAAGGCCAGATGGTTATTAATAACTTTAGTAGTAGAGGTTAAAAAATGGGATTCCCACTGATAAGGACTCTCCTTTTACTCAACAAGTCTTTGTTTTTACCCCCAGGCAGGATGGTTGTTTGCCATAGCAATCCCAATCCCAATGCACGCCATCTTGTGATCATAATTGTGAAAAATAATTACATTTTTGTCAATATCTGTCTTGCAAATGCTTAAGTATATATTTATATTAACTTAAGTTATACATCATTTTACAGCTTCAGCTGAAACAAATTTTCTGCAGAGTACAGATTGAATACCTTCTTTGTATGGTATGAGAGCTCATTAATCTGTGGCTCTGGAGAAGATTTGACAGTGTGACTGACTCGACCAGTTGGAGGAAATAACTGGGCTCTCTTGCAAGATGCAGAGTGATTGTTCTGCGGTCCAGTTCTGATGCAACTGCCATCATCTGTATTCATGGTAACCTTCCAGGCAGAAAGAATTCCTTCAGGCTAATTATGTGCTGAACGGGAGAGATTACAGACAGTGGACCAGTTAAAGAAAAGACATCTGTCCAGGACTGTAGTGAAGGTGTTGTCCGTACTGCTTTTCCAATGCCCTTTGCTTCGTCAAATACCAAGCTTCAGACTGCTGAAATCTTCCATCGATAATCCAAACTTGTCATTGGAGCCGAACTTATTCAAGATTAAGATCTTTTTCTCCTGCACCGTAAATTGTACCAGTAACATGGTGGGTGGGGCTTAACAAGTCTTTACTTCTACGCACTCCTTTTCAACTGTCTGTTTTGATATTTTTAAGTTGGTTTGTTAGTTTCTTTGAACATGTCGAAACAAATTGAAGAAGAAGAAGAAGAACGTTGGCTCTTCATTGCTGAAGTGTGTCCGGATAATCACACTTTTGGGTTTCTGGGTTGTTGGATCTGGTGCATTTTTTCTGTTTGGCCTTAGCTTGTGGGGATGTTTCCTGAAGGCTGCAACTAATAACTATTTATGGCTTGTTTCTTTACAAACAACAAAACCATTTAGTCTCCAAAATTAGTGCTGTCTTTTTTTTGACCAAAGGTAGAAAATAAAACGCAAGTCAGATATTTTCTCCATTCCTTAATTGCCGATGAAAAATCTTCAGTCAATCCGTTAATCTTATAACTTATAAGTTATCTCAACACGAGTCTGCATGTATGCAAGTCTGTTCCCTCAGATACCAGCAGAGAAATGACTGCTTAGATCTCTTTTATTGAATCTTCCCCATTTTAGAAATGCAGCACAAGTATGTGGCTACTTGTCCTCATGTATGTTTGAATAAAGGGATGTATTAATATGTACAGATGCAGGAATGGCTGTCATAACAAAGATGAATGAAACGGGATAACTGCTGCCCATCTGGGTGCTCGACAGATTAGTAATGACTAAGCTCTGAGGGAAGCCGGCTGAGCAGAGGGATGAGGAGAGAGACCGTCTCATGCCTTTTTAATGAAGTAAGTGAGATGATCTGAGCCTCTGGTAACTTCAAATGCTTCTGCAGAGCTCAGAGCTGTGTTGCTCAGGTAGAGCATCATGTTGTGCGAGTTAAGGGATTCAGGGTCTACAAGTGTATGTGGATGAAGAGGAACAGAAAAGAATGACTAAAAAAGTTTGTGGTTTCAAGCTAGCTTCGATTTTGACAGCAACCACATTTAGACACGTCAAAATGCTCTTTCCAAACACATGTATATTGTTTCATTAAAACCCAACTGTCCGTCTTTTTATCACACTTTCATTTAGTCATTATTAGCTGATGTGTAAAACAAAGACAGACAGGCTTAATATCCAGGCTCACCACATGAAATGTAATGGGGTAATGTGATACAGAGGCATTTTCTTCGAGAACAGCTGCCGGCGCGCCACTAGCTCAAGGGTTGATGGAGAATTTAATAACTAATAAGCCAAGTCAATGTCCCATTTTCTGAGCTGAAGATGAGTAATTGCAGGTTTTGAAAGATTCCCAGATCTGTCAGCCAAAGAAGAACCAAAGATTCTCCCTGTGAAACGAAGCCGATAGACTTTCTCTCGTGTAGATACTGACCCCTTCTCACCCCAGCAATTAGCCAGCTGGCAACCTCTTCAACTAAACATATAACTTTAATCAATATTTATGTTTTCTGAAACAATAACATGACCTGATACAAAACCCTGCCTGGCTTACTGTGGAGCCACGTCACTGATTATTTCATTAGATGGAATGCAGAGAGAGATTACCGTGTTCGCTTGGCTGTGTGTGTGACTACGTCTGTTGGAGTTTCAAGATGGATCTGCGGTTTCCATTCTCCTGACCCTGTTATGGCTATCAGCTGCGTGTTATGTCTGAACTTTTCCTTTAGCTCGTTAACTAACACTTCCTCTGCAGCGATACCGTGTTTATGTGTTTTAATTTGTCCATCACTCAGGGGGACAATAGTCTATTGCTACTGCCACACGCAGGGAGTCACGTCCCCCTAAAAAAAAAAAATCTAGTTATTTGAAGTTTTAAGTGTCATTATTTCAGAGCTTAGACTCATGACTGGGTGAGGGCTGGGGTAAAGGTTAGGGTTAGGCATTTGAGGTTATGATAAGCCTCCAGGGAGTTAAAATAAGTCAAAATGTTGTTTTTACAAGCATGTGTGGGTATACGCTCATGCCCAAAAATCAATAAGAAAACACCAAAATACTAACAGAAAATCTACAGTACAGCATATTTGAGAAAAAATGGGACAAAGTGGAACTAAATGATTTTTTTATCTTCCATATTTAAACATTCATGTCTTGATGTTTGATGGCGTTCAGTCAGTGTTCTGGTTTGCTCTGCAGAGGAGAGATTCTGTGTTGCGCTCACAAATACAACTCAAATGAAATCCCTGAACAGAGAAGCCATTTTCCTGATCTACAGCACGTATTTATCTCCATTTGACAGAGTCATGGATGTGGTTCAGCTCGACAGCTTTGCCCTTGTGGGGTATTAAGATTGCTGCGACGGGGAGGGGCGATGAGTGATGTTAGATGGCAGCTGCTGCTTCACCTTGGTGGACAGCTTCCCGCGGCATCCTTTTCCTTTCTCGTTTTTTGTTTGCTCTGCTTCCCTTATTCATTATTCTCTTGTTATAAATGTTGATTCAATATTTCTTTCACTCAAAGAAAAAAAAGAGGAGGAGTCTCGGTGACCACACACATATTTATCAGAGGAGCACTCATGGTGCATCACAGTACTTTTACTTGGCAGCGTGGCCTTGGAGGTTAAGAGGTAGGTGAAGCACATCCAGCTGTGTTTTCACTTGCTCTGGGGCTTCACGGATGGGTCGGAGGGTGGGTTATTTATGTGTGTGCGTGAGAGTTTGTATTTGTGCGCTCATGCTGGCTAAGTTTGACTTCTTCTTGTGTCTGTTTCTGTGACTGTGGCAGCACTTTCGAACGAAACTTTATGTTGTGTCACGTTTTTTTTGTCAACATCCTTTTGGGATGTTTGCCTTTTTTTTTGGCCGGGGGGAGATATTTTCTCTTTCTGGAGTATGAAGAGAAATCCAGGAATCTCCATTCAATGTCTTGAACAAGTTGTAAAAAGAATATTGATGAAGGATTTACTCAGTAGTTGTACTCATGTAGTGGAGGAAGGTAGGTAGGTTGACTGAAACATGATTTAATTATCTGACAAATTAGTTTTTACTTGAATGTTAATTGTTTAACTTTGATGAATGTCTCCTGTGCATTTGACTGAGGGACTGCCATTATTTCCTCACCTCACGGTGAGGTTATTTTTTCTCTGAGCCCTGCTCTGGTATTGGAGAAAGCAATGACCAGAATGTCATCAAAAGGTGAAGGTTTATATCTGAAATGGCTGGTAAAACTGATGTTGTTTTCTTATTTCTCTCAGTCAAAGAGAAATGAATCTAAATCTAAAAGTGGGCTTGTTTACAAGTTGTATTTTATGAACAGATTGACTTATATCTCCAGGAAGTCCTATTTATCCTCTAAACTTTCTAAAAGTTTTTAATAACCACTCCGAAAAGCTGTGTTTAGTACATACAGTTTTGTTTAAAAGATTTTGATATATCAACGGACTTAGTAATATCATATCAAACCAAACTTTAGTTATAGCAATCCAGAAATCAGACATCAGACAAAAGTGAGAATGATAGCAGGATTTCTTCTTTGTCTCACAAAAGTTGCAGCTTGACAGGTTTGAATTAATTTGCCTCACCAGGTATAAGATGTTTTGCAACAGTACTTCTACGACTGCATATGTCTTAATGTTGATGCTGAAAGCAGTTCCACTGTAGTGCATCTCATACCCTAATTTAAGTTCTTCCATTTTGTCAGAGCAGCTCTCTTTCTCGCTCTTCTCTTTCTCGTTAGCTAGTAAAATCTAGGACGTTGTGCTGCAAGGGACCTCGTGCAGTTTTTTTCTCTGTGTTTCTGGGTTCTTCCTTGACAGCCACTGTAAGAAAAAGTAAACAGATCTGAGGCATTGCAATGGCTTTGAATAACCTGCTGCTGCAGAGATCCCCGTAGAATCAAGGTAGAGTTTTAGCACAGAGATGCCAAACTGAAACTGTAGCATGCAGGTTTTACAGCAGGATTGTTGACCTGAGTGATGTGACAGCCTCAGCCTATAAATTAGTTACTGATTGGCCACAACCTCAAAATCTTGGCAGTTTGCCACATATTCTTGAAGATCAGTCACGCTTACAACATGTGCAGCGTCCTGCAGCAGGGCAGCTTTGGGCCCCACAAAAATTGTAGGAGGAGCTTAAAGAATATGAGTGAGAAATGTTCACCCAGCCTCTAAATACCCCAGATACCAATCTAATGGGATTTGACGGCATCTGTGTGAAGCCCGATCCATAAAGACCCCTCTCTACAATCCACAGGGCCCAAAGGATTTACAGGTACCTGATGTTCCAGGATTCCTTTAGATGTTCTTTGTTTTGCTGAATGGGTCAGAGCAGTGTTAGGTGGGTGATTTTAACATTATGTTTGATCAGTGTATGGCTCATAGCTCAATGAGAAATGTTTCCACGCACCAACTTTTGGTGGTTCTCTTGCATGCTGAGAAGGAAATGCACTTGTGCTGGCAGTCGTCTTTAAGAAAACAAATTTAAAGAAGGTTGAGTCCCAAATGAGTAAAGAAACAATATACAACCAATATCTAGCTTAAACAAATTACACAACAAGTCACCACCTCAACTTAATTTCTATTGTATGATTTCACACCTAAAAGAGAGTATGGAAGCAAACTCCAAATAGTTTTTAGACTGGAAATCAGAAGAATTACAGTGTTAACAAAATTTCCATTTTTTGTTCTACGTATAACAAAACCAGCAACAAACAACAACAATCACAACACAAAAAAAAAACACCCAAAACATATTGTAGGCTTTTGGGTGGTGTAGATTTCGGCCGGACAGAGCTGCTCTCACTGAGAACAAAACAATTTCTGAGCCTCACTGATGTCACTGACATGGACATTTATATAGGAAACAAGTAGTAAAATGAAAGACCAGAACGTCATTTTAAAGACAGAATTAAAAACAAAGGCTTTGCAAAGCTGAGGTAAACTGGAAAAAATGTAACAATAGGTTCTTTGGTCCCACAGTTATCCATCACTGTTATGCTTCTAAATGAGATGGTTGAAGTTCGGTCGCTAGAACTGTGAGAAAGAGATAGACGGTGCAAAGCATGAAATGTTGTTACAAGTGTTTGAAGAGATTAGCTTCAGATCAGTTTAAGCAACTTCTTTTACCTCTCATGTTAATTTGTGGATAACTCAGTTATGACTAACAGCCACATGAGCTACAAGGTAAAACTGCTAAGGAATTTATTCTCACTCCATCATATTCACTTAGACTCCACCATCTTCCATCTTCCAGCAAAATAAGCTGGTTTCCGGCTGTTTTCTCGGCCGTAGAAGCTCAGCTTTGTGACACGGCCATGAACTCCCTTCACTATTAATATTAAGTATGTTTGGGGCAGCGCATGTATATTTCAGTGCGTATGCAACTGTCCAGACAGCAGTTGTCTGGTTTGTCTAAGAGGCGGTTGCTGCCGCACAATTATTAGATTGAAGATGATTCTGTTTAATTAAACCGGTTGTAGAAATAAATGGAAACTGATATCCACCCACAGTGTAGACCCCTGATTAGAGGAAACACATGTATATGTACATATGGGGAGTCAAATATACATAGAGGCAGCACACACACACAGACACGCACACACACGGTGACAGCTGGGGTTTGAAGTGGGGTGTCTATATCCAGATATCCAGGGAAAGGCAAATGAAGGAGAAAGGGGGGTTGTGGTTGTCATCCCTCCCCTTAAGAACACACATAACCCAAACAGCATGAAAACTGAGAAGCGAACTACTTACTCATCTACTGCCTCCTCGACCCAACTCGTCCTCTCGTCTCTCGTCTTTTTCCTCTCTGGACCGCTGCAGTTCATTTCACCACAACCTCACTAATTCACAGACATTTAAATGTAATTGCACTCTCCTAAACGGCACCGAAGCTACAAATATAAAGTACCTTAACACTAAACACTTCTCACACGTGGATTACAAAAGAGCATGTGGCAAGATGTGAATATTCCAGCATACTGTAAATCACATTTCTACATATGAGGTTTTGAAAATATCTTTATGGCATATTTTAACGTTTGACATAAAAAAAATTAAAAAAAACTTTCCCTTTAATTTTTTGACCATCTGTCTTTACTGTCAATTGAGGTCTGGCCAGTGTTTGTTCTGGGTGACAGAGAAGCGTATGCGGGGCCGGACAAGTGGCTGCCAAATGTTTATAGGCAGCGCCAGAGCTCTTAACCAACCTGGGCTATTCCTTCAAAGCACAAGGACCATGTCAAAGATAGAGGTGGTAGGAGTTGGTCATCTTTACTTGGAACTTCGTGACTCTGGGTCCTGTTTAGCTTGGCTACGGGTAGCTGTGGCATGCCCAACCAAATCTGCTAAATCCATTAAAGGGGACTGATGGAGGGAGGAGCAGGAGTGAATACTCAGTGGAAAGGGGAGATGAAGCTGTTCCTCACTGCTGAGATTCAACAGCATAAACCTGCTCACACACACACACACACACACATCTTAGACATACTGCTCTGATTTAGACGGTCACATATAGAAAACACTATGGTTTTCTATTATTTAGTAACAGTACTTAGTGCAGGATGCATTTGAGGCTTTGAGGGCTGCATGCAGCAGAGGCAGATTATGGGGGGAGCCATGCCAGATATAATGCGGCTGAGACTGCACGGAGCCCTCTGGGGTCGGCCCTGTCTGTCAATGCGGTCGCACACAGATGATGTCACGGCTTGCATGCACATGTCACAGGTAAAAAAAAAACAACAACTATGAAACGAATCGGGCAGGTTAATAAAGAAGTTTCTTGCCAAATTCTTCACATGGTGGATACAATGAAAATATCACAATTTACCCAAATAACCAGACTCAGAATTTATCAGAACTGGCAGAATGTTATAAAAAGTACCACTAGAGGGAGTGAAGCAAGTGATAATCTTTTACTCCAGTAATCATCTGAATAAGCTAGTACAACGTTACTATGAGATCCTTTCACTATGAGCTCGATCTTAGTTTTTGCTCTCTCCTTTCCTCATCAGCTCATGTTTTCCAGAGTAAACACAAGTGTATTACAGCATATGTCAAAAGGGAGATGATGTCATGAGCCGGCTGCTCATTGACAATGACAGATTGCAGCCATGCGATCAGTTCATCAATATAAACTTTCACTGACTTTCAACCGAAGCAACGAAGGAGAGAGAGCATGTAAAAACACACAAAGTGTCGTTAACGCTCACACACATTGGAATACACCCTTTCAGAGTTTATTTTTCTTCCAAAAGTTTTGCCTTCAAAGCTCAGCGGTCCCAAAAGACAATAAGGTTGTCAAGCCAAGGTAAACTGTAATCACTCCTGAATGAATGTGACTTTTTTTTTTTTTTATGTTGCGTCCTACATGCACTTTCACATTTTTTTGCTTTGTTCTTTTCTTCCTTCTGGTTCATTCTCAGAGGAAGCATTATTGTACAGCGCTGCGGGTTAATTTCATCAGAGTTGGGCCTCGGAACAACTGAGCTCAGACTGAGCTTTTCTCTCTGTAGCGGACAAGAAAAACTTCTCTATCACAGCCCTAATTGTTTTTTTTTTTTAGATATCATCTTTCAGCTTTTCTTTTTTCTTCCCAGTTTTGTTTGAGACACATAGCCCTGTAAACGCAAACACTGATGACTGCTTTTAACGAAGTGCAACAAAGCACTGCTGTCCAGAGCAGCCGTCTGGACCAGATGTAGAGGTCAGTGACCGCACCAGTGAGGCCAGTATCAGTGTCCCACTCTCTGTCCCAGTGGAACTATAGCCTTTATTAATCTTTCCTCCTAAGAGGCCTCATAAACTACCGCAGGGGGTCAGGGTCAATAGAAAGACATGTGGAGTGGACGACGGCAGGAGGATTCATTAGATATAAAATAATGACGTTTTTTCTTGAGTCATGAGTACTTAAAAAGTGATTTAAGGAGCTTTGTAAATCTAATCTCTCTTTCAGTAGAGTCATCCCGTTTTGGAGCAAAGAAACTAAACAGTTGACCACCGATGGTGAAATTAGCCAGAAGACAACAACATTTAAGGACGTCTATCATTATTACCAGTATGATTATTGGTATGGTCATCGTGTTCCTACCGCTTCAATAATCTATTAGAAATGAGCATCTTTTAATGCAATTAGTAAACAAAGAATAGTTTTGCATGTATGAGTGAGAAGTGCAGTTGATCTTTATGTAACCTATGTGCAAAAACTGCAGTTGGCAGCAGGCTGGCTTTTCCTCCAGAGGTGGAAGAAATTCCTGAAGTTAACTGTCCAGATTATACGCACTGTGGGACAGATTGTCTGGGTGAATATGACTGGCCACCACGGGCCAACACCCGGCACTTACAGCTCACCTCTTCTGTGCTACTGCTAAATGCCTGCATCACACATTTAAAACATTAGCCAACCGAGGCAAGACTCTCTGGCAGACCATAAAGTCGGTTATTATTTTTTAGATCAGTGTAAGAGATTTTCGAAGCAGTATCGCTCTGGTCGCACCGTATGATTAATGAGTTGTGTGAGAGCTCGATGGCTTTCCTCGTTGCTGAATGTTTGAAGATTCACATGTGCAATAAATCTTGCCCTAAAAATACGAAATGAACATATGTAAACATAATTTTGAAAGTAATGTAAATATTTGTAAAGATCATCAAGGGCTAAAACTGTGCATCTATCTCATGAGAGCTCAGATAAACTTGTACAGTTAACTTGCCAAAGCAGTTATGAGCCCTTTTTCAGATTTTTATGGCAGTGTGTGAAACGTATGTGTCAAAACTGGGTCAGTCACCATTTGCAAATAATTATTGATGTTTGTTTTAACATGATAAACGTACCAGATGGCGGGTTTAATTTGCCTGTAGGGAGCTTGGACAGTGTCAGGTGAGTTTCAGGCAGCCTGTGATTAACTCTCTTTTTCTTTTTGTCAGTAGACCACACAATCCATCTTTCTGACACACCTCAAAAGTCCCTGACAATTTTAAACATGAAGTGTCTAATCCAGGACTTTTTGGACAGTTAGTGCTTCGATATCTGTTCACGAGTGGATAACTGGTCTGATTTAGAATTACAACGAAGGTACCATTATCTATACGGATGTGTTCATGATTTAGAGGTTGGGGAACATAAAGGCTGAGCTTACTATCTAAAATAAAATCTTTTCTCCATAAAGGCTATTGCAGAAGCAGCCATAGGTTTATGTTCCTCATGTGTTCTTAATGGAATGAACAGGGAAATGGATTCCTGTATAAATGCCTATTCCAGTGTCTTTAATAGTTTCTCTGTGGATTTGAGTGTGCAAAGTTTTGGACTCTTCAAAATGTTCTCACTCACTGAAAAAAAAACGTTATCCTCAAGATAAATAAACTTTATGGTTCTTTCCTCCGTGTGGTTCCAACCAGTGTGGATCCTGGACTCACTTAGACTTCCATTTCCACGCTCTCTCAAAGCTTCCCGAATAATTCTTTCCAAGTTATTATATATATATATATATATATTCATTTTATTGTGAAAAAAGCTGGAATTTGTCAGGTGACATGTTATTGTTGGTTACAGATTGTTAAAGTGTTAGCACACCGTCACGATAGAATTTAGGATACATGCTCAGTTTGACAATAACCCTTTTGTTTTTCATAGTTTTGGTGAGACAGCTTTGTTTTCAAGCAGAGAAATAAAAAGGTTTCATAAAAGGCTCATTTTTCTCTCTCTTATTTCGTTCTCACAGGTGTAACAGAGCCCAGCCATGCCAACAACAAGTAAAGGGTCAAGACAGAGGTCTTGGGTCAGCCGACCCTGCGTGTGTTCAAGGCTCGACCAGCCAAAGTGGCTCTTGTCTCTCTTCATTGTCCTTCTTCAATCAACAACTGTTCACAGCGCACTGGAGCTCCAGCTCGATGAAGGTCAACCAGCAGGGACCATTGTTGGTGACATCAGCGCTGGGTTACCGCCTGATGAAACTGCCAGTCTGTTTTTCATCTCTGACCATGAGGGCACAGGTGTTGGGAGTGACCTTCACATCGACGAGACCACAGGCATTATTACCACTGCACGCAGTCTCGACCGTGAGGAGAGGGACCATTATAGCTTCATCGCTGTGACAATGACAGGCACCACCATTGAGGTGTCAATCACTGTCAATGACATCAATGATCATGCGCCCGTGTTCCTCAAAAAGAAAGCTGTTCTCAAGATCCCTGAGCACACAGCAGTGGGAACACGGTTTTCTCTGGACCCTGCCACTGATGCAGATAAGGACCAGCTGACCACTCAAGGCTATGCTATAAAAGAGGGCAATGTTGGCCAGACATTCAAACTTGAGACTAAGAGGGGCGCTAACAAGGTGCTATATCTAGACCTGGTGGTCAATGGACTGTTGGACAGGGAGAAACGCTCATCGTACACCCTGGTCATAGAAGCCTTTGATGGGGGGTCACCCAGAAGGATGGGATCCATGACCCTGGAAGTTACAGTGACTGACATCAATGATCACGCACCGGTCTTTAACCAGAGTAGATACCATGCTATCATCTCGGAAAGTCTCCCACAAGGAAGTAGCATCCTACAGGTTAGTTCAAGTCCTGTCAATATTTTGGGTAGTGACTTGACTTAAAACAAATGTTCTCGCCTCTAGATTCCCCGCTGGGTGTTTAGGTTTTTGACTTGCTTTGTCTTCGCAGGTGTTTGCAACAGATGAGGATGAAGGTGACAATGGTCTGGTGCTTTATGAAATCAACCGCCGACAGAGTGATCCTGACCGTTACTTTGTCATTGATCTGAAGTCAGGGGTCATCACACTGAATAGACCACTAGACTTTGAGCTGAAGAGGGTCCATGAGCTGGTGGTCCAGGCCAGGGATAATGCTAGCCAGCCTGAGGTAATTGGATTGTGGGGATAAATCTTATTGCATTCAGAACAATGGGTGATGCTTTTAGTAATGACTGGTAGTATAGCACATATTTTTCCTATTTTTTTACACAGAAAGTGCAAATTACAAATTACTATGAACAAATTATTTTTGTCTTCCCATTTTCTAAATAGTGGATATGACTCGTTTGAGTTTGCACAAACTAAATG
>JBBDHI010000016.1:11139789-11153433 GCA_037177115.1 Craterocephalus stercusmuscarum
TTAAGAAGATCTTAGTGCTAAGATCTTCTTAAGAACGTTCTTTCTTTTAACTAGGCTTCATAGAAAAGAGTGCTTTGTGTTTTTATGTCAGCTCAACCAGCTTCCTACTTAATTTCTTACCATTCCTACGAACTTCAAAACACAGTCCCAATTCATGCTCATGCTCACAGCTTTAAAAGTTGTATAACACCAAAATGCTACAGAAAAAGGTGGACCAACAGATTTTATAATCATATTTACTGGCCTTCTATCTGTCGCACAATGAGAAAGTATGGTTAGATTATTCAAATATTCTGTATTTCACTTCAACCATAGACATAGGCAGTCCTGATCTGTTGGGCCATATCACAGCAATATCAATGACACTTCCACTGGCAGACGGACACCTCAAAGCAACATAAGATACAAAACAGGAGAACAGGAGAGATAAGACGACTAAGAAGGCAGAGAAGGAGGAAATAAAAAGGAAAGAGAGGACACCCTGGGATATGACCCACAAGGATTTGGATGTGTGATAAGACTTTGGTTCAATGGTGTCCAACAACAAATGCTTTACTGATCACACCTCACCATCTTATCTACAGCTGCAGAAGAGAAGAGACATTTATTAGTGGCAATGTTTGTGTGTTTACGAGAAAGGAAGAGAGAGAGAAAGAAAAAGATCAAAATATAGGCACTTCGGAGTAATTTGATGACAGATTCCTGTAGTGCAGTATTATAATTTCATGCATGGCTTTTTGAAAAAGCCTTAATTAGAAAAATTAAAAAACCATAGTCTGCTAAGCACATACCAACACTCGTATTTGTATATTCTTCCCTCCAAAAAATCTAATCCACAGAAAATCCTCACTCAATTCAAATGTAAGTTTCCTGTTCTTCAGTGTATAGCTCAGTGAAACATGACAGTGATATCTGGGATGTGAAAAAATGACCCCGCTTTGTAGTCCAATTCAAAACTGTGAATTGTTCTTTAACCCAAACCAAATATTTTTAGTTTTTACTTGTAACCATCAGCAAGTAGAAGTGAAATGGAAAATTAATCATTGAAGGACAAACTTTTTAGCCCTACGCCTTTTAGCAGCGAATCCCTGTGGGTCTGTCCCAACAGCGCACTTGCACTGAGTAGGGTACTACTTTTGAGTGTAAGTGTGATTGCTACAAAAATCCAGTGCACTGCAAAGTTCACAGATTCTGCCCTGAAAATTGTCTAAGACCCAGTGTAGAACAAAGGACACTACTTGCACTAAACTGACGGCATCTTGCTGACATAGCAGAAGAGGCAGCACCAGTGTGGTGTCTTCGGAGCTGCATAATGGCGGATAACGAAACAGGGCCGCCCTCAGCAGCGGAAGCTGTATTATATTGATGTAATGTGGAATACGTAGCAGCTCATTTTCAGCCATAATGAGGAGGATCCTGCGTTGGTTTTGGATGCGACGACGTCTGATTGCCGGGATAGATAACTCATTCATCACCACTCACTGCTGATCTCTGCTCTGGTAGAATGCAGAGAAAAGTGTTCCGGGGGCCTGCTGATAAGCTGTGATCGTAATAACGGCGTTAGAATAAACGCTGTTATTAACGGCGCTACTTTTCTCAGTAACAGATAATCTCAGTTTGTAATCTGCCCATTGTTACAACGCCGTTACAGTTACTGGCGTTTACGTGTGATACTGAAGAATAACACGCAGCTGAACACACACATGCACAGCGCGCACACACAAGGAGGAGGATAGATGTCACAACATCCATCAGCCTCAGATTAGTCTCCTAAAGATTTTTCTCATTAATTTATTCTACAAAATTCAATTTTTATTAATTAATCAGATGTTACCCTTTATTCATTTTACGTTAGTTACGTTGAAGGCCACATTTCTGAACTTGTTTTTGAACAGGTCCATTTAATGTAAGTGTATGTTTTGTATGGGCGTTATGTTAGAAGCAGGGCAGGAAGGTTCAGCAGCTACGGTCTATCCTCCCGTTACTGTAAGTCAAATGATTTACTGTTGTATTATATAAAACAGTAGAGACACTAATCTGTTAGCCTACAGTACTGTTGCCACGATTATTGCATGGGGTTTTCCTCTTGTAGCATTGACAGGAACACTAACCCTGCTTTGAATGCCTCTCCCCCTTCATCTTCCTCTTCCCCTCACTTCGTCAGATCATCCCTGAGTCTACAGATCCCAAAAAACAATTTCACATGATGACATCGGCTACTAGCAGTAGCATGGGAGGCTACCAGATACATGGA
Organism: Craterocephalus stercusmuscarum; assembly: GCA_037177115.1. Taxonomy (NCBI): domain Eukaryota; kingdom Metazoa; phylum Chordata; class Actinopteri; order Atheriniformes; family Atherinidae; genus Craterocephalus; species Craterocephalus stercusmuscarum. The sequence continues at coordinate 11,142,044 of JBBDHI010000016.1, forward strand.
GGGCATGCTTATAACTTATCAGCATTAATAGTGAAAAAGAATGACATTGTTCTTTACCTCATCACCTGGCGGGACACTCCAACCTCTGCAAGATGTTGATGTTTTCATATTTATGACTGCGGCTTCAGCAGAGGTAATAACGGGCTTAAACAGCGAGGCGCCAGAGAGCATGACTCAGTTGTTTGCATTCAATTTGCGCACCACTAGATTGGAGTAATTATTACACACTGGGGCTTTAGGGTCAGTGGTTTCTGATATAATATTGCAATATTGTAGGTCTGTGACTGTATATTTTTATTATGTGCAACATTAAGGAGTTTCTGTTTGCAAGATTTGAAGGCAGCACCTGCTATGTTTAATAGCACAAATATGCATTGCCCTGCCTTTTATTTGCAAGGGAGATAGTGGTGCAGAATCTCACAAGCCACAACCCCCAGTTTTTTACTCCACACATAAATGTTATAGTCAGTTAGTGGAAAAGATTATACTGTAGGTGCAAACACAAAGCTTGTTTTTAACTTCAGAAAAGTAAAATTCTGCTTTAGGTGACTCAAAAAAGTTTCTTTTATTTTAAAAAAATCATCTAAGTGTAAAAACAGTTGATTGATGTTTCCTTTCGTCACAGTGGAATAACTTATTTACAGTCTACAATAGGCTTAAAGTTTTCTGCCTGATCTCAAATCCAACCTCATCAAGTGGAAAGACATTTTGAATTTGTACAGCTGAGAAAAAAAAGAAGTAGAAATAAAATGTTAAAAATCATCAATTTCCACGGCAGATGAACCTGTCTGATGGCATTCTGCAGAAGAACATACTTCTGCAGGAAGTCAATTGGAAAATACATTTACAAGAGCATATATAAGACTGTCACAAAGTTTTGGAGGTTGGAATGTTAATGTGTGTGCACATATGTCACCAAAGAATTGGCAGTGGTTAGGGGGAGTGGGGGGGTGTATTGAAAATACAAGTCGGCAAGGTTCTGAAAGAAAAAGGTGGGAACTGCTGTTTTGTGACATAAAAACAAACTGATCACTTAGACAGTAAAAGAAATGCTCGACTCTCAGCAGAGCATGGAAGATATCAACTGCTACGGCAAAGAAATCGCTCTTGAAAGCGTAGAGTTTCTTGTTCCATGGTAAACAAACACACTCCCCAACAAATAAACCCCTCAAACAGTCAGATAACAAACTGCAGATAAAAGATGATGCCTATAAACAAAAATAAAACCAAAATAAACGAGAAATGGTGACATTGAGAATTATAAAGTCTGACAGGGAGCTTATACCTTAATCAAAAGACATTTGTTTATTCAACAGATGGTACATAATAGTTTCTATTTTCTTGATGCAATATTTTCCCAACAATGGCTCATTCAGAAGCAAAAAATTGATCTGAAAAAAGACATTATACTTAAAATGTGGAAGTTTAAATGTCCCTGTGTGTGTTTGTGTGTGTGTGTGTGCATCAGTCTAAGTCCTGGGCATCTCTTATCAGAGGGGCTTTTCAGCTTCATAAGAGGTCATTTTTATACGAAAGGTGATCCCTCTTATAGGATTAGTACTCCCTATTCAGAAGCCTACATTATGCTTCCAACTGCAAACTGATTCAGGATTTAACTTGTTGTACAGAATGATAGTCTCGGGGTTTAGGTCACCATGGCGAGCCAATGATTATTGTCTGCACAGAATGACCCACCTCAGTAAGCAGGATGGAGATTCAGTTGACATAATAGGCCATGAACCAGTTAGTCTCCATAACACCATTTGTTTGTGTGCTGTGGCATTTAAGGCCCCTGACAATACACATATTGTTTATCCCAGTCAACCGCCCACTCCATGATAGATGGTTAAACAGTCATCTCAAGGTTGGTCTTGCCGAAAAGATTACGACAGTAGCTGTTACCTTGGGATGAGTTCATGCATCTGTAAATCTAAATTTAGGCTGCAAGACACTCCATTTTAAGTCACTTAAATAGATAAATGAATAACAAGAGATGGATTAACTGTACATGGCATTAGTCTGGGAAAATGCACCAACAGCCATTAAGCATGAAATGGAATGAAACAAAACAATTTTATCTTTGTTTAGGCACCCATGTTGCTCTGTTATTCTCATAACAACCATTATGTTTTTTAAATGCATGTTGGGATTCTTTATTTGGGGCCAATACCATGAGGCAAATTAAATATGCCCAGGGATGTGTTAACTCAGGTTTGTCCAAGTCCAGTCCTTCAAAGCTCCTGTCCTGCAAATTGAAGATGCATTCCCTCTCCAACACACCTGGATCAAATAAACGGCTTGTTACACGGCCCCTGCGGAGCTGAATGACATGTGCATAAGGGAATTCAGCCATTTCTTTCAGGAAGGCATGCAGGATGGTTGTTCTCGAGGACTGGACTTGGGCACCCCCGGGGTTAGTGATCTGCATCAGCTAACATGTACAGTGGAGATCTTGCTCACTGGTACCACCATGGTTATCAATGTGGTTTTCTGACTCACTATCATCCCATTAAAGGACGACTTACTATTATGCATTTATTAAAATTTGATTTCAGGTGTATTTTTGAGATACGTTCAGTTTTCTGTTGGATGCAGCATTAGCTGTTTAAACTCATCCTTCTAATGAAAAACAAAGAGAAAAGCAAAAATCTTTAGATTTATTGTAAATGTACAAAATAATATTGTGTCATTAAGACTCTAGAAATGAATAAAAAGTGTGGAAGTTGTCCACTAATAAACCACTAATCCTGCTCTCTGGTAAACTGGGATAACTTAGGACACCTTGCACTCATAAAGAATGTCATGATTGCACACTGAGCCTTCTGTCTGTCATTATCAAGCATTCTAGTAGTTTTGACAGATTCCGCACAGAAAAAGGGTGAGAGTGTTTATGGCCTTTTGAGTTTCTTAGTTCAGAGTTTGTTAATTTGTTTGAGTTGATACGATTTTCTGGTTAAGTTTCCGTGTTGCTTACTGCTACTTTTGATGTTTCAGTAGAAACTTGTTTTCGGTTCAATCATGTAATAAATAAAACATGTGCACCTGGTTGCAAAGACTGTTTGCACTTACATTGCTCCACTCCTACTGTGTAACATTTACTGGCTCGTCTTGCATCTGATCCATCTCTTGCTACCAATGTAACAAATACAAAGCTTTTATTTCAAGTATATATCTGACTATTTGGTCCTAGGGCCATGTATGACTCCACCATCACAAAAGAAGCCCTAATTTGATTAAATCGCACCACTGCTGAGTCATGTATTTCTTCTAATATTCAGATGCATGAAGGATTTTTAAAGTAGGAGATGAAAAGTTACCACAACAGATAAAAATAAGTCTCTCACCTGAGAGACAGCTTTGTTAGACATTCTGCAACCACCACACAGTACGTAGATAAACATGGACAGTACAAATACTGCACAAATATGAAGAGCACTGAGACTTCATCCTCGGAAAAAATGCCCAAATATTCCCCTTATTTTTCATGTGTGTGTGTGAGTGTGGGTGTTTTGTTTCCATTTGTGTCTCTGGTATAGCTGTGTCCTAAATAGAGTCAAATCAAATCAAATCAAACTTTATTTGTATAGCCCTTTTCATACATTATCGTGCAATACAAAGTGCTTTAGAGTGTTCATCAATTGATGATCTATTAAGTGTAAAATAGTCATATGAATCCAATAGTCATATGAATCCAATTAGTTCATAATGAGCAACAGGAATTAATGATAAATCCTGCAATTATAAATCCATTAATCAATCGCACGTTATGCATTTGTCAAGTACATGATTTGTACCAGTATCCTGTGTCAGCAATCCCTCTAAAAGATCTCTCACAGCGGTATCAAGAGAATTTGAAAGTATTGCTTGAAGTTTTCACTTGTCAGTAGATTGTCTTTGTGATGCAACATATTCAATTTCAGAAACCTCAGTTTCTCTATGCCTTTTTGTCTGTGCAATGCTGCCCAATAATTTATCTGAGAGATCGACTGTTGATGGAGTGATACAGTCTCTCTCTGTCTCTATTAGGCCCAGACATTGGAGCATTGGCTACCATCCCATTCTCTGTTAAAAAAATATCAATTTAAAACCACGGAAGTGATTTTCTGATGCTGTCAAGTGGTTTTCCACACAAACAAACACACATTTAACTATACCAGCGTGTCCCCATACATACACAGACATATTCATACTGGTTCGTACACACACTGCTGGCTGGTTGTTTAGAGTATTTTGTGCTCTACTCCAGGGGACAATTACAGAGGAGCTGCTTGATTGCAAGGATCTTGAAAGGCCAGAACTGCGCCTCTAATACCGGATACAAAGGCTAATGTGAATCCATCGAAAGACATTTTCTTTTAAAGCCTTTGTTTCTTATCTAAAGAATGACTTATATCAAACACTGCAGATGGAGAAACTAAGATCACAGGAAGTGTGGAACAGATGATACTGCTTAGTCCATGAACAACATGTAATGCTATATCTACTACACGCTGTAATTAAGAGGACATTGCTGGTGATGAATATCAATAGTCTGATTCTAGTTGATCAAAATCGTGACTTTGACATATAAATTTAATCAGATGAATTGCACGTAACATTAAGATGGCCCAGGTAAATATGATGGAGTAATTAAATGCAGATGATGAAATGAAAAATCTTAAAGGGATAGTTCCATAATTTTCCTCCGCTGCAGTGCGATTCATTCACCTAAACAGTTTTTGTGTGAGTTGAAGAGTTCTGTAGATCTCAGCTTTGGAGATGTCTGCTTTCTTTTAAATGTAATGGTGGTGAAAGGCACGTGGCTCGTGGTGCTGGAAGAATTTAAAACTAGTTTTGAAAAACTCCAGAAATTATGGGATACTCAAGAAAGACCTATGACTCATTTAAAGTATATTTTTATTTTTACCAGACAAAATCAGCTGCTAAATATGGGAAGGTGTAAAAAGCCTTCACAGGGAAATCTGCCTTATAAATGTGGATATTGTATTGCTTCACAGATTGAAGTCTTTTGAAACATTGAGTCGAAGTTTTTGCAACAAAGACATTGGACTTGCTTTTGCTGGCCTATTTGATAAGATCATTAGCCATTAGTGGTTCAAAAAGCCCCAGTATAAGTCTTGCTCATGGTAGAACATAACCATCCATCTGTGCTGATATCATTCTGTGCAGCAAAAGGTTATTTAAATTCAATCACCTCAAATAGATTTGCTTAGAATCAAGCTAATAATCCATATCCTGCAGTAAAATGCCATAAAATTTTGACACGTCTGCACAGAGAACAACATAAAGTGGTTTCAGAACGTTGGTCAAGCACTTAACGATAAAGAGTTGTGTTTAAATGTAAGCATACTAACCAGTAAAAGTGGCAATCATGAAGGTGAGAATTACATTGTAAATGTACTGTATTTTTGCTGAAACTGAAATTGTTTTCTGATGACATTGTTGACACACCAAACCGAATGTGAGCTGCATTTCCATCATGCTTCCTTTAGGGGCAGTACTTTACAGGATGCCATACATTTGTAAGTTGGAAGACTTGCTGGTGCGTCAAACAATTATTAGACCAAACCAGAGACCAGACTCTGGTCAAATTCTTTTGAGTTAAATTTTTGGTTGGCAATAGACTTTTTTACTTAATTTAAGCACCGCATTGCTGAGAACCATCAAATTCCATTTCATTTGGGAGAAGACACACATCTCTACAACCTTTATTTACATAAGTTGGCAATGTACATGGAAGGATTAACATGGCTTAATAGCCCTGCAGGCCAAAGAATCTTCACATGAAATAAGTGGTAAATTGTTGCTTTAAAGATTACATATGAAATATAGTTTTATAACCAGCATATATTAATAAAAAATCTCTCCATAGCTTTTTGAGGACATAAAACAATCCCATGTCATTGACACTAAATACTGACTTATGCCTCATAAGGCCAATTAGTACTACTGCACACCAGACCATCGTGTTAAAAAGAACCTCAGTGTTTGCACGTTTCCTGAGGGGCAGCCTCCAAAACACAGACCTAGTTAGCCCAAAAATGCATAACTCCATTAAAAAAAAAACAGAGTAAAGCCACATCATGATACAATGCTTTAATATTTAAACATAAAGAGCTGAACGTGTTTAATATGTGAGCGATTTATTGCCCCAAAAAAAATAAGGGCAGAGTGGAAGATCACAGCTCAGCAGATTTTAGGTAGCCAACGAGGGTAAAAGAAACACTGATGAAAAGGATGTCTGGTGTGAAAAGCATGAATGCACGAGGCGGCAGACGTACTGATGGTTACCATGACAATGAGAGACATAGAGGAAGGATAGGGGGAGGTTGGGTCTAGCCAATTCATCACATTATGCTTGTGTGTGTGTGTGTGTTTGTGTGAGTGTTGGTGTGCCTGACTTCACCTCTATCCGTCTGTGTCCTTGAAACAGGCCGTTTCCCTCTCGCATACCTTTCTCGTGCGCACGTTTAAGTGCACGTTCTTAAAAAAGGTAAGTAGAGCAGTGCGATGGGGAATTGGATGTGGAACAGAGTAGAGGGCACTGCAGCCATGCGGGTCATCTAACATTTCTACAGAGACTGAGAGGACCCCCTCCTACCTTGCCTGCCCATGGACAGCTCGCCACTCTGCTCTTTGTAGAGCAAATATTTTAAATGATGAGCAAAGTAATGCAAAAAAAAAATAAATAAATAAAACGGCTCCACTACATGTTATCACATGTTATTGATTAGATGGTAATAGCTGCAAGGAGGAGACTCCGTCTGTCTCTGCAAAGTAGAACAGCCAGATGAGAAAGCATGTAGATTTGGCGTGTGTGTGCGTGGGGAGGAGTGTTTGTCTTCGCTGTCAGGGGGGACGGGGGGGGGCGGGGGTTGTGTTATTGTACCTGGGCACATGGAGGAGCGGACAGCCAGCATACCCACATTGGGATGGTTACTATTACTTCATACAGATAGCATCTGCATGCATTGTGTGTGTGCCTGGTGGAGGGGAGCATGATGATTTTCAAAGGGTTGCAGCCATCATTACATGGTAACCATGGTAACGAGACTCTCAAGACCACAGGGAAGAAAGACAGAAGAGGAGCGGGGAAAAGGGGGAGATGGAGGGTATTATGGGGAGTGGGGTTTGCGTTTTCAGACAAAAAGAGATGGTGATCTTGGCCTCATCAGCCCATAATAGAGAGAAATGTTTATTAATTTTAACCATGAAAAATAAGTATTATGTCAAAAGGTGCCAGAAGGACAAAAATTATGGTGAAATGAAAACTTCCTGGCCTGGATTGATGCACGTCGGGTCATATCTAACACGCGAAAAGATAAAGACGGCCGGTCCACATTTCTTCTTTGCCTTAAGCTTCAAGTAACAAAGAATCACATGCAGCTGTCTAAGCAATAACAATTCCTTGTAATTTGGCAACACAGCTGCCTTCTTAATGCCAAAATAAAATTTTATGTACCTCTTAGAAAACAGGCTCTGACTCCACAAAGCTTTCCTTACAGGAAGTACGTTTTTTTTAAAAATGCATGAAACTTTTTGTGGCATAATTTTATGCACACGCGCCAGATAGATAGATAACGCGTGTCCGCAAATGTGGGCTCTCAGCTCGCGTTTCCAACACCTGAAGTGTGACATAATGCGAGGTTAACGATACCCAACCAGCTGTAAAGCAACACCGCACGCTGGATTTATTTGCATCACCTCCAAATCCCTGTGGTCTGCCGGAGCTCGGAGGTAAACTGAGGTAATGCCTTTTTTCCACCAGTGTAAACACTCCACGCATGAACCAGATTGACTGGCACAGCAGACGCCTCGTGGTTTGAATTAACAGAAAAGCAAATTGCCATTTAACTTATCCTGTTCGCTTTTGCTTCAACTCGTACCTTCTTCCTCCTTTTGCTTATCTAAACTGACAGCTTCGGTTTATTCCATTTTTTTAGGCTTCATCCACAGCACTTTCCTTTCTGTCCCATTCAGTTCAGTAAATAACATTGATAAGCACGCACACGCACGCACACACACACACACACACACACGTGTAATATACACAGCCTCCAACTGTGGCTTTAAAAAGGGCCCTTTGTTTTCATAATTGTCAAATTAAACATGTCTCCCAATTTGAATGGGACATACATATGCCAGCTGCCAGCTCACCCACTAGAAAAATGGGGGTGGGGTTAGCCATCATTCATTAAAGGCACAAGCCCCTGCCCCCCAGAACTACTTGAAAATGCTTGAAAAATCTCCCCCCCCCCCCTCACACATATGTGCATGCACACACACAATGAAGACAGGATGAGGAAAAGCCGGTGCAATCTTTAGTGTGTCACAGTGCAAAGCTGGATTGATGACCCCCCTCATCTGGTAACAATCACCCCGCAGCGTCACCCTGTATCTTGCGTATGTGTGCGTTTGAGCACGTGCAGTGCTCGTGAAGATGTTGACCTTAGGACGAGCCTTCGTACGCGTATGTGTTTATGTGTGTGTTTCTTCTCCCGGAGTGCCACTAAACAAACCTCCGTCCCTCCCAGTCATGCCTGCAAAATATAAAGCAGGAGGAGGAAGAGGAGGTGTGCAGCCTCCATAAATGAAAAGCTAAAACACAGAATGGAAGCCTTCTATGCTCTTTCTTTTTTTTTTTGTTCCTGTGGGTGATTATTCTCTTATATTTATTTGTCCAGCAGACTTCATGCTCTCAGATCACACGCGTTACCCCGGCCTGTTCTCCAGCTGCCTCGCTTACATCGCGGAGTAAATGTAAAACCTGCAGCTTTGTCCGGGCTGCCTCGCAGCTCCATACAATGCAAACCTCTATGTACAGTAAACGCCACAGGAACGCTTTTCCTGCTTGTTCCTTGACAAATGCTGCAAAGCGTTCTGCAAAGGAGCGATCATTTAGCTTAATTAACGTCCCCCTGCTGCACGGCGCTGATGACACATGATTAAGGCTGAGAAGTCAGAGCTGTTTTTAATTATTACAGATTTAACAGAACAAAGATTCTTACTTGAGGGCCCAGAGTTTAAGATGAATAGGAGAATCTGGCAGAGTTAGCGTTTTTTTTTTATGGGCCTTTATTCTAAAGACGGAGCTAGATTTTTACATTCATGGTGTAAAACTTTATTTTATAGCTTTCATTTGCATCATCTTTTTGGTTTCAGTCATGACTTCAGCACTACTCGTTGTAATAAAGCGATGTGCTCCTTACCATTTCATCTCAGTGATTTAGAGGGCTATACTCAGGTCTTCATTTTCACGAGGTCAGGTTTGATGAATAAGACGTCTTCTGGCACAGCTCTTTGGACGTCTGAGATTGCACGTTTGAGTGTAAGCTTTTCTTCTCTCTCTTTTCACTCACAGCACAGGCATGATATACACCCGAAGGCATTTGGCAGAAAATCTAAAAGAGATACATTAAGTCGCCAGGATAAAGGATAGAACGATGCCAGAGCCTCTTCACAGGGAGTCCAAGAAGCAGAAGAAACTGAACAGAGGTCTAAATTTGCATTGTTTCAAGATGAAAACACAACTTTAAGGCTTTGAAATATTTCAGTAGAAGAAAGAAACCTACATGCGAGAGAAATAGAGGAAGACAGAGATGAAAATGAGACAGACAGACATGCAAGTGGCCCGGCAAACGGGCTCATATTCAGCTACACACTCGATTTCATGGCCTTTCCTTCTCAATATCTCAGTATACGAGGTTAATACAGTGCTGGTGGTCTTTGCGGGGCTGGCGTGCTGAGTGTTCCATTAATCCTGCTCTCTTTGCACGCCGCTTGCTCCAGCGCACACGCACGCGAGCGCATGCGCACGTTAATCTGGACATTCAGCAGAGATTGACAGCCAAGGTAGAGGAGGACTGTGGCAATTACACACCTAATAAATCCGTCATTCCCTCATTTTGTTTGTATGCTTTCACTTTGTACCCTCTTTCCTGCTGACCTTTGTACACACATTTGCACACATATTCCTGTAGACTCACAAATGCAGATGCTTGGATAAGGTCACTTTGGTTGGAATGTGCACAGATAAAACAAATGCACTCATTTTGGGGCTAACAGCTTGTAAAGTGACTCAACTGTGACACCCAAAATCCACAGGTCAGACTGTCTGGGTTGTGCACATCTCAAGGCAGACTTCTCTTAATGACGGAGGGGCAGGTATCTAAAGATAGCGCCTGCTTTGGGCATCAGCTTCTCCCTCTTTGGGAAACCCATTGCTGAGGAGGAGTGGGGCTCTGCCTGTGTCCTGCATTATACTGGGGGTTGTACTCAGCTGGGAAAAACAGGATGACTGTGTCAGAAGTACTGGGGTTTCTCAGGTGTGAGAGACAAAGGTGTATTTACATCTCAACACCTGTGGCAGAATTACAGCTGACAGTTGCATCCTTAGGGGTCGGCTGCAGCCTCTGTCCAAATTCATATTGATGTTGAACAAACAGGGACTTACTCTGCTATATATGACAAGAAATGTGTCAAAGAATTTGGAGTAAAATTTGACTGACTTGCAGGAAACGCCACGTCGACCCAATTGAGCACAATACCTGTCCTGTGTTCGTTATGGCCTACAGTGCAGGCTGTGAGATGTCATGCTGATATCACATGGACGTATAGTTTGCATGAAATACTATCAGACAATAAAGACCACTGTTTTTGGCACCAGTAAACTTTAATGCATGCAGTATGCCAGCAACCAGGTCAATAATCCAGTGTGGGCCAGTTTTTCAAAAATAAATATTTCTTACATACCAAAATAGTCTAGATTTACAATACTGCATGAGTGTTAGCTTGTCTCTCTGTGTTAGCGCCGTGATGGACTGGTGACCAGTTCAGGGAGTACCCTGCCTCTAGCCTGATAGCAGCTGGAAAAGGCTCCAGTCCTCCAGACATTATTCCTCAATATTCTAGTTTTTATTTCAAGCAGCTCTATAATCGACAAAATTGACTAATTTTATATTAGACCCCTTTGTGGCCCCTTAAGCTACACTTACAGTGTCTGATCCCCGGTTTGGGAACCTCTGCAGGTTTACTGGCATCTTAAGGAGACAGGAGATGGGTTTAGGAGTTAGGAATCGGGTTAGGTTGGCCAGCAGACCACAAAGTCAGAACAGAGGTAACATGAGATGGAGGCTATAGAAAAGCTATGGAAACAGAGACGTGCGTTTATAGTCCAGCTACAGAGATTTAATCTGTGCCATTAAACTGGCCAGCAGTGTCCCTCTGCTGTTCTGTTCTTATGGGGATTTTCAAAGAGAACTATTACAGTGATTTACTGTGGGCCGCTTTCAAATAGTCCACAATCTGTCTGCATATCGGGGTCTGTTCTTTTTCCTATTTTTGCTCTTCTTCACTCTGTCATTTTATACCTGAAACAGACTGATTATATA
>JBBDHI010000016.1:11166532-11180301 GCA_037177115.1 Craterocephalus stercusmuscarum
ACAGTGTCAGCAGACCTGCAGCTTTCTGGGAGTTTGTTCCACATGTGAGGAGCATAAAAACTGAACGCTGCCTCTCCGTGTATCAACACTCTTACAATAGTCCTGGGTTGTTAGGGTGGATTTAGCTCAGGATACTCTGGCGGATTGGGTGGGAAATGTCAAAAAATGTCACATCTCCATGTCGTTTGCTTTCACACAGTACTGTGCTCCAATGGAACAAACTGTTTAGACAACATATAGTAGGCTATTTACGAAAACTGCTCACTCAGAGTGAAATTCCCCAAAATGAGAAGAAAAAACCCAGTTTATCAACTCCTGGGTTGAAAATGGCTTATTTGCTGCAAGTAAACAGTGGAGCAACAGTAGATTTATACAGTCGTGGGTTTCTTCAGCTAAGATGTTTACATCCATCTAAAAGAAATATAGGATAGTCTGGGGGACTTGGTTCAGACTTCTAGTTAACTCGAAGAGACTTCCAGTAGAACCACTATGCTCCCATTTGTTCCACTCCATCTCTGTGCATCATGGAGGAATGTTCCACACGTGCAGACTAGGAAAGAAATGGCAACATAACAACAGGATGAAGAGGTTTAACAAGAAAAAAATTAAATAAGATAACATCAGTGTGTACTTGTTGGAATTCTTTGTTAACAGATAGTAAAATGTAGATAACAGCTTCTTGTCAAAGCAGGCCACGCATATACTTGAATTACAGCTGGTAATTATTACTTTTTTTTTTTTTTTACTTGTGTGCAGTTGAGACAAACATAAATGTCAGGTTAATCACAAACATCGATAAAAGAAATCAATGATTTAGGCAGATAAGAGTCATGTGAACCCTTCTGGACAGCATCGCTGTGTTTATTCATACCATAGATGTTACTGTGTTGCAGTACAAAGTAGTTTTGAAGTGTATAGACTTGGAATAAAACCGTTCATAATACAAAAGCATACACACAAACTCTTTGATTTGAAGTGTCTCTGCAGTCAACAACGATCAGAGTAACCCAACACCAGATGTAAGCTCACAGGTCAGCAGTTCTCATGCTATCTTTTACTATTATCACCTCCCTGAGGAAGGATTTGCCTGACCTCAGAAAGAACAAGGGAAAGAAGGAGCAATGTGGATAAAGTACAGACGTAGACAAGGGACAGAAGGAGATAAAACACATGGTTAGTTTAAACTGAGCTGTCATTTTTAAAATTAAAGCAAATATAGGATTAACTTAAACTTCATGATCGCAAATCTTTTCCTCCATTTCGGATCAGCAGCTTTTCAGTTGTGCAGAGATAACAGGTGTCCTGCTCCTCTGCTAATGACACATTCAGGCCCCATCACTGATGACCTGTTAAACCTGCTTACAAAAAAACGCACACAGACGCTCATCTGCAGGCCCCAAGGACAGAAAGGCACAGCTGGAAGTTTGACTGACCTTTGGCCTCTAAGACTTGCATTAATTTTGTCATAGACAGCCACACATGCTCCACACATGGGAGCAGATACGCCACTTTTAATTATTCTTATCCCTGAAGCTAGTATCAAATCAGAAGTGACCTTTTCAGGGGGTGGGTGGGGGTTTAGTGGTATAGCCTCGCCCCAATAAAGCCTAGCTTACTTGCAATGATAAACACACTTTGCTTTATTAGTGTAAGCCTCCCACATAACTCCATGTTGGTTTACAGACTGAGAAATATAATGACACTGAAACATAAATGTTTACATGAAGAAAATTAACCAGCCTATCAGCTGGTTTCAATCAAATGTACTTCATGCACCTGTGATTTCATTTGAAATGGAAACATGACAGGACAAATTCCAGTAACTTAAGCTTGCTTGATTTATTGTATTCCTGTGCAAAGATGGCACTAGATAAATGCTGCAATAAGTCCGGGTTAAAGACTGCCATCTGGCATCATACAACAACACCCTAACCGCAGGCAGAAGACACAGGGACTTTTTGTGGAATTGACAAATGTTTATGTTGGTGCAGCCATTTTTATATGCCTTGTTTTGAGAGTGGGTAGTAGTTGGGGAATTATTGTGGCTTTTGGGGTTCCTTTCATCTTATCTGGACAATACAATCTTTTAAGAAATTGTAGTGGAACACATTATTGTGATTATTAGAAAAATGTACAGGCTGTAACCAGTTTTTGTTCTTTATCCATCCATCCATCCATCCATCCATCCATCCATCCATCCATCCATCCATCCATCCATCCATCCATTTTCCACTGCTTGTTTGAGGCAAGGACACAGAGATATTGTAGCAGTAATATAGTAGCAGCTTAACCCAGAATTCCTTCTACCTGGCCACTTCTTCCACCTCATCCAGGGAAATCCCAAGGCATTCCCTGGCCAGCCAACAGACATATCCCTCCAGGGTGTCCTTGGTCTTCCCCAATCTCCTCCTGGTGGGAAATGCACCGAACCAGATGCTCGAGTCACCTCATCTGGCTCCTCACGCAGCAGTGAGCCTCTATTTTGAGCCTCTCCCAGATGAATGACCCAGATCCCAGACCGAGCTCCCCACCCAATCTCTAAGGGGGAGCCTGCGAAGGAAACTAACTTTGGTCGTATGTGCGATTTCTACGATCTTGCTCTTTTGTTCGCCTGCAGCTCGTAACCGCAGGTTAGGGAATAGGAAAATAAATTGATCTGTAAATCAAAGACCTCGCCTTTGGCTCAGCTCCTTCCTGACAGCAGATCAGTGTTTTTTTCCGGTTGGCAGCAAACCATAGACATGTTGGCCAGGCAATGACAGTCCCACAGCCTATGGGATCATACAAGGAAGCATGACTAAATGCATGGAGGGCCGCAATGGCTTAACAGCACTATTTTGGTTTTTATGGAGCGAAGCTGTGCAATCATCAGGGATAACCCTGAACCCTTTGTTGAGCAAATTAGGAACACATTGCACGTTTCTATTTCTGAACCATCTTCAAACATATCAATGAGAGGGCAACACGGTTCCCATTGACCCATGGGATAAATATGAGTCTAGCATCTGGGTCTAATAAAATTGGTAGAGATGGTGAAGATGATGTTTTTTTCAAGACAGTAAAATATAATCTTTATCAAAAGAAAAACCTCACCCACAAAAAGTAAACATGGAGCTAACAGTCAGTAAATTCTTACAGCCAATTCAAAGCTTTTCACTCATTTGTTTATGTCCATGTAGATGTGCGCTTCTGCTGACAGAACCTGATCTGAAAGATTTGACATCTGGGACAGAGTTGATGTCTCCCTTTGAGGCTGTCATCATGATTGATTATTTAAATCATTCATATTGATTTCCTTTTTTCTGCATGTTTTGCATTCACAGACACATTTATCATTAGCCAGAATCAGGGCTGAACACGAAACCCATGCACGCATGCGCATGGATTGGGTGTCATAATACATTTGCCATACCTGTATACTGCAACCCATGAACTGAAAAATGTGTTAAAGGTTTCAGACTTGGTGAGTTTCTTCTTTCTTCTTAGTCCCTTCATCCATCACACCCTCTCTAGCCTGAAATTGCATTATTTTGTTATAATTTGTCATTACTTCAAGAATTGTGCATTGCCTGGGTGACATGACTGTGTGCATAAGAAGTTAAGAGGGTTCAGCACTTTTTTCCCCCGTCTCTCTTTGACCTCGTTACTAAGTAATTCAAATTAGAAACCAGCAACAAGATGCTAGCCCGTACATTCCTAACAACCCCTCCAATGATATACTCTTTAACAGCAGTCTGGAGTCCTACACACTCATCAAAAAGGGAATAAAATCCTGTGGTGTGCCATTTAACGAGGGAACAAAGCAGGATTCCAGTCTCTTTGTGTCACACTGTCATGTTTTTACTGCATAAACCACCTAAATGCCCCGGATTTATACATAAACATACGTCTGATTCCATTCTGGGAGAAATGCTGAAGCTGAAACACAGATGCATCCTCTTAAACACATAATTCTGTTTTCACTAGTTAAAGGATTTCAAATTACACAGAGGGTTGTCCCTGAGGCAACTGTGGGCCACTCATCTTTATCATTCACTCTCTCATTCATCCAAAAACCGAGCAGTTCAGACAGCCTCAGACAGCAGTCCTCTGTCTGAGGTCCAACTCGAGCCCGTCTTTGTGTTCTCTTTCTCCTTAATTACTGTTTTTCTTCATCTCTGAAGCAAAATTACGACTGGGAGACAATAAATGATAATCACTGCTCACTTTATATTACAGAGCTCACTGTGTAAATCAAACATGATGACCTGGAGAAAACTTGAATTTCATGCATTGTGTTTTTATTTTTTCTGTTCTTTTGCTTTACTTTTAATCTTTTGTTTTGGGATGAACACCAAACAGTTGTGATAGTTGTGACAGCGAGCCTCATTAATGCCTGAGTGCGATTGCATATCAAGAATCATTTACAAAGGTGCTACAAACAAGTGTAATTAGCTGAGTTCAATAATTACACATTTAAAGAGTCTCAACCATTGTGGGCCAAATTATTCCTCTTGTGAACAAACACAAGACCACTGACTGACCGCAGTGGTGACGTACATTGCTGAGAGGTGTTTGCACCCCATCTCAAGCTCCTAATTAGCTTCAGTTTGTAGATAGCAACAATGAAATTCATGGTATTTCCATACACACATCTGTTGCAAATAGCTGGAGCACCATCCAAAGTATGTTTGAGACAGACAAACTGGATTCAAACAGCGGTAATACAAAAGTTAAAACAAAAAAGCTGTTTTTCCCCATTGACCAGAGCTGCTGTCAGTCACTGTCCAAAGGATTCACTTTAAAAAACAACCTTTAAAGTCAGAGAGGGAGGCAATGACACATACAGAAGAGGAGCACATGATATTGCTGGCCTTGCACTAGATAGAATCGCTACCATCTAAATCTCCTGCGTCTCTTATCACTCCTCAGAGACCAGTTAAGCGATGTCATCCCTCATTGTGCCCCTCTACCTTTTTGTCCATCCCTGAGAGCTGCTTTTTATCTCCTTCGTTCACTTTTAACCTCTGGTTCAGTCAGGATTTCTTCATTCTGCCTCTGTTTGAAAAATACTTGACAGATTGGCGTAGATTTATCAAGCTACTTGTGACAGGCCTAGACTAATAGCTGAATTATTGTGCTGAAGATTGTAGACCAGGCTGCTAGTAAGATACAGGAAGCGCTGCAGTGAGTGTGTCTGAAAAGTATGACATAGCAAGCTTATATGTAACAGAAAAGATTACTTTTTGAAAAAAGAGCTGCCAATAATTGAGATAATTGACAGTTTTAGCCTAAATGGTCACAGGTTCCAGATTATTAAATAGCAGAAAGTACTTTGCAAGTAAATGCTTCTGAGGATCCATATAGTTTCTTTATGGTTTTGTCAAACCAAGCCTCAAAATGTTTGAAGATAGATTTCAATCTCTCTTGACTTGGATTTGACTTCTTAATCTGTCTTGATGTGAACTTGAGTACAACATACTGTAATAGAGAGAGAATCAAAAAGCTGGATTACACTAGCTAGCTTTTTAAAGTGATGTTTTACTTAATGTGTCCAAAACAACATAACTGTGCCACTACTTTATTTCCTGATTTGACACTGCGGGTTGATTCCTTATCAGGTTTCTTTTAAGGTCCGTGTACAATGACTGGCTAAAAAGAAAAAAAAGGTAAAAGGGTCACTACCAAAAAGAAAAGGTCACGCAATCGTAAATTTCATTGGCCTACCTTTAGCTTTGATTACAGCACACATTTGCTGTGGCATTGCTACAATGAGTCTCTGCGGTGTCACAACATTTATTTCCATCCACTGTTTCATTCATTTTTCCACCGAGATCTTGTATAGTGATGATGGGAGAGTCCGACCACTGAGCAAGGCTTTCTCTAGCACATCCCAATGATTTTCAGTGGGATTCAGGTCTGGACTTTGGTGGGCAATCCATGTGTAAAGATGCTGTTTCATGCTCCTGGAACCACTCTTTCATAATTTGAGACCAGTGGCATTGTCATCTTTGAATATGCAAATGCTATGCAGGAAGAAAAATTCCATTAATGCATTAACCTGGTCATTCTTTAGCTACATGATTTTGCTGAACCAGCTGCAGTATCCACAGATCATAGCACGGCCCCACAGGTACAGTACAGTAGGCACTTGGCATAATGGCTGCATCAGTTCAGTAGCCTCTCTTCTTACCCCGATGTGCCCAACACTCTGGGACAGGGTGAGTCTGGACTCACCACACCACATGACCTCCTTTTTTTTGCTCCAGAGTCCAATCTTTATGCTCCCTAGCAAATTGAATCCATTTTCTCCAGTTAGCCTCACTGATTAGTGGTTTTCTTATGGCTACACAGCTGTTCAGTCCTAACCCCTCCACTTCCCTTTGCATTGTGCATGTGGAAATGCTCTTACTTTTATTGTTTTCCTTCAATTTGATTCAAGCCAAACCTATAAGTGACTGCAGATCACAATCATTCAGGATTTTTTTACGACCACATTTCTTAATTGAAGACAATGGTTCTTCACTATGCTTCTAGTTTTTAATAATGCTTTGGTCGGTTCTTAACCAGATTTTCTGCATGTCCTTAGATGTTTTCTCTACTTGCTGGATGCCAGTGATTTGACCCTTTCTTAAATATCTTTTCAGTGACTATGGGATGGGTCCTTCCACATGGTTGTTTAAGAAATGACAAGAGTTGGATTTAAATAACTTGGACCCAACTGAAACATAATCACCCATGCAGTAATTATCCAATAGGAGGCTCGTACCCATTTGCTTAGTTAAATCCAGGTGGTGACTCCGTTGGCCGGGCGGTGTATTTATTTGTTGATAAGCTTGGAGTTTAAGTAGGGGGTTGACAGCACGTTGTTAAACCAACCGTGGGCATGCCTTGTGTCTTTAGACATGAGATTCTGTCTTAAGATAAACTTCCTAACACACACCACATGTCCTAATGCAAAACATTACAGGCTAATGCTGTAACTCTGCGGCATAGCTTACTGTTTACCTCGGGTTCATCAACAAATGTCGGCTGCTGTTCGTTCTCAACCAGGTATACAGTCGAAGTGTAGGCCAGAAAAAGAGGCTCATGGAGTTTTTCGTGACCATCTTCCCTTATTATGTTCATTGATATTAGCATTCTTTCTTCCAAATATAGAAATCAATCTCTCTCGTTCCCTCCCTCCCCTTCTTCTCTTCCTTGCCGTGGTTTGATGTGCGTAATCATTTCCAGCCGTGAACTCCACATGAAAGACAACAAGCACTTGCCGTAATAGGGTGCTGAAAGAACGAGCGAAAGAGAGGACAGAAAATAGGCAAGAGGCTATAAAAGAAGAGGGGAGGTCAGGGGAGGAATGGAGATTGAATGAGCAGTGAGATGAGGCCGCGGTACTCCTCATTCCCATCTCAAGGTCTCATGTTATCATTAGACTGGCCTTTTGTTCTTTTGCCAAAGTATTTCCCCTCTGTTCGTTCCATCTCCCACCTTCCCCTCCCGTCTCTCCTTCCCTGCCATATATCTTAATTGTACCCGTAGTGCCTCAACTCATTGGCAATAGAGAAGCAGAAATTTATTTGGAGACTTGAGAGTGCCTAGTTTGAGGAATGCTGCTCACTGGGGAACAGAGGAATGTGTCAGTGGAAAAAGAGCAGCAAAGGTAAATGAATGCTTTAGCTCCATCTGACACCGCATCGCTAGTTATAACTCCTAACTTGGAGTGCTCTTCCAGTTTGTTGTAAATAACTTCAGCCTGTATCCAATTATTAAACATGGATGGATTCCATTCACAAGCTCCAGAATCATCATGCTCTTATATGGTCACCGCCACTTTTCTAAAAAAATAATACAGGTTTTTTTTTTGTTTTTTGTTCTCCCCCCTCTAAAATCCTTTAAAAAAACAAACGAAAATCACTTGCAAGAAGTAATTTGCTCCAAAGCTATTTGCAATAGAGCAATAAACACAAAGGAAGTTAAAGCATATATAAGGAGAATTAAGTGCTTTATGACAGGATGAGAGAGGTTTATACTTGTTCTCAAAAGCACATGTCCAGAGTGTGGGCTGGTTCCATTGGAGAGGAGCCCAACAGCTAAACATTCCTGGAAACTCTGGGAACCACAGGTAAACCAATAATGCAAGATCTTCAAGGTAGGATGGAGCTTCGCCTCTGATGGCTTTATATCCCATAAAGAGAATTTAAGATTATACTCTTGATTTTAAAGAGAGCCAGCGAGGAAGGTATAGCACAAGGACAATGTAAGCTCTCTTGACAGGTCCAGTCAGTATACTGGGTGAAGTGTTTTGGACCAAGTTTCATAATGGTGGAATACCAGTGTTGAGTTTTTCCAATAAGAAGCATGCCTAGAATGAATCCAGATTGCCATCACCAGCTTTGATGTGTGGAAGAAACATCATTTAAATTTACAAGCTAAGATCTTCCACATAAATTTGTCTTTAACCAGATTTATCCCTTTTTTCTTTTTCCCAGTGAGTTCTGTGGGCTGCACTGCCAAGAAATGATCATCTAATGGCAATTATTTTTGATGTGTTAATGTGAATAACCTATCAACCTACACTTTCATTATCTGGACCCATCACTCCACACTTCCATCACAGATGTTTTAACTGTTCAGGCAAAACACTTACTATGAGATATGAACTGCATTCCCTTGTCAGCTCCAAGAACTACTAAATCTCAAAATAACTAAATTTGATAAAGTATGGGAAGTGGTCTTTAGTTCCTGCGGCGCGATGCTTTCTCTAACACTTACGGGAATAGAGGGGAAAAATTGCTCAACACTACGAATCGGTGTCATTTAAATTGTAGAGAGGAATGTCTTTATAACTAACAGAAAATGTTGGCCAAAGCCGCAATGTATGAGTGAACTTGTAATGTACCGGAAGCATTCTTAAATTATGGTTGGACATCGTTTGCATTGATGGCGGGCTTCCTGTTGATTTTGGCTCAGGAGGAGGAGGTAGATCAGATCGGGATGACTCTGTTTTGCTGGTTTTACTACAAAAGCCTGCAGAAACTCTCTGCCTTGCTTTCATGTGAAACCATAAAAGTCCTGAGCTGCACCGGAGCTGCAGCTGTGTCCGAGAAACTGTGTGTCGACTTCCTCTGACACTAACCGATGTTTTACAGAGACAAACTGCAGAGAGCAGCAGGATCCCTCTGGACCAGCGCCCACATCTGGAGAAGATGAGAACAGTAGAGTGGAAAAAAAGAACAGTGATAGAATATGGCAAGAGAAATGAAGCCACGAGTGTAATGTAAAGTGAGAAGGACAGAAAAGGCAGGGGGTGGGGACGGGACATAATCCAATATCGAAGTAAAACTAAATAAAAGCTGATGTAATTTTTTTTTTTTTTTTTTGAGGTCCAATTAGATGAGGACAGTACACAAAATAAAATCATGGCCACCTGATTAATTCAGACCTACCTCTTAATCTGTTCCACATTTCAGTTTGGAGAGCAATCCTTCCCAGCATCGTGAAGCATTACTGGTTGATGAACTGGGATGATGTCCGCTGACTGGTAGACAGGAAAGTATGAGGTGTGATGGTGGGAGTTAAGAAGACTCTTGCTGAGATATCCCCACTACCTAGAAGGCCCTGAGAGTCACAGTGGGTGTATAAAAGACAGCAAGACAAAAAGAGTTTTGTGAGGAATAGTCAGACAAATGAATGATTAGGTCTGGATCTCTGCTAATGCTCCAGTTAGTGATCACTTGTCTTCTGACTCAGCCAAGAATGAATGGCTCTCTGTGGACTTAGAGCTCCAGGCCTAAAACCTGACTGATAAAAAAAGGTTCTTTTGCATCGTCCTAACTGTGTGAGTTACACGCTGTCTTTTAACTTTAACTGTATTGTTGTCAATCAATAAGCTAGATTACAGGGAAATCAAAGTTGTGTTTAATGCAACAGTGTCACTACTTTTTAATTTACACAGTTGGCAGAGGATTAACTGAAGAGTTTGGAGGGTTTTTTTTCTTCACCATTAAAAATCCCTCTCTGAAGTTTAGCATTTTCCTACATCAGGGTTTGTCTCAGAGCTCCCAAAGGAAGAGACTCTGTTCATGTTTTTGAATGATTTAGTCCATTAACTTCAAATTGTGTATACATAGCATTACTGCAGGCCACTTTCCAAATGTCAACCACAGTTGAGGCATGTTTCAGGCAGTAGTTTCACTTTAGTCCAATGAAGTAAGGAGATCAACACACATAATCAGAAGTAATATCCTTTAATGGCCCAAACAGAATCCATTGGTTTCTCATCTGCAGATTGCATCCTTCAGATCTACTAAAAACAAGTAATGAGACACTAAGGTTCAAGTGAGCATCACATAAAAAAGAGCAACACACATGGAATAATAAAAAGGCTATTACAGCTAGAACACCCTTCCATTTACAATATACAGCTCCATCCAGAACCGTGCTGAAATAAGCAAGAATCATATTGTAGCTTAACTAAAACTATGGAGACGAGCATAATACAAACACACCACACTAAACAGGTAGAGAGATTTGGATGGTGAAAGGTATGAACTGCTGTCTGTATTTCTGTTGCTATGTATTTGTTTAGACAGGGTTACTCCAGAGAGTAGAATGAGGAAAAGTCATGCAGAGAAGAGGAAAGGATGCTGCTTCTGGATCAGAGAGCAGGCTCTGGTGTGGGAGGGATTCCTCCTCTGCAAACACCCTCATCTGCCCTACCCGATTTACGAAGACACGTCAAGTATCAGTGATTATTGGGATAACTGGTTGAAAAGGGATGTTTGGGGTTTTTAAGTTAAGATATGTGCTGCAAATAGAGCATGGAGGAGCAAAGAGAAAGAGAGGATTTTGGAGTTTAATCTAATCTGGCTCTCTGGCCTACAGCATTGGTATCATGCTCTCCGACAGACTGACAGGATGGAGCTGATTCTTGAACTGTATCTTCATGTTTGTTCAGAAAAGAGTGGTGTGATTTTCTTCAGCCGCTAATGTCAAAACTGTGTTTTGCCATTACTGTTATGAATCCACCCTTGAATTTCAGTCTGTGTTTAGTCCATATTTTCAATTCTTCTCCTCTGGACATGACCACTTAACAGTATATCGTGTAAACTCCCAGAAACACCTGATTGATTGTGTATTTCACACCACACCTCCCATGCTTAGGGTGCGTGAAGGAGTGCGTGCACAGATTTCTTGTGAGGAGAAGTTTTCTTGTGTTTATCTTGCATGTTTTGCCAGCATGAAGAATCTGTACCATACTGCTTTGGGTTTTTAAACTTTTAGAGTGTGTGGAGAATCAATGTCCTGCTCTTCTTCTTGTTCCCAGCCCCGATGCAAGTCTTTTCCCATTGCCTGTCTCGGTTTAAAAAATTACTTCCAAGTGTGTTCATGTATTCCCCAGACGTTCAACAAACACAGTCATGTCTGTTCTTCTTCCTTATCCAGGGTGGACGTAGAAGGTAAAGGTGACGATGAAGTCACCCTGTGACCAGGTGGCCGATCATGGGTGTTAAAATCCCTGTAATTAGATTAAGTGAAAAGGATGGGGTCATTGTCATATATGAAGGGGTGTGTGTGAACTCGTACACAGTCATCCAGTTCTCGTCACCACAGGTGGCTAATCCATCACAGCCTGCCAGGAAAATACAACAAACTCTCTGACATAAGCCTAGCTCCCAAAAGATAGTGCTAGTCTCAACAAGCGCTATAGCAAGTCCCAGTGATGATCTAGAACTCTCAGGAGTAAACACTGACCAAAGGAAGAGATACAGCATGATCCCCTATAAAAGCCACAACTGTCTATAGCGACTAGTTATAATCCTGCCTTATTGGATCAACAGTATGAGGGACAGTGGAAGTATTTCTGTTTGTCTATAGCCAGTAAGTATGCGTAATGGTGAAGACATGTTGGTGAAGAATGGTGGTAGAAGAATAGACCATTATTCAACCTATATAAAGTCATCACTAAATCCTTTTGAATCCAATATGGAAAAAGAAAATATGATCTAATTTCTGAGTTCACATTTCAACACTTATTATGTTAGATTGAACAAAGTCTAAGTTGATTTGGACAATGAAAAGCACAGGACAAGTCTGGAAATAATAACACTTTGCATGATACATAGGTCTGTGTAAGGCACCTAATTCAAATGTTAAGTCATAACTGAAGTCTTATTAGTAGAGACTATGGCACCATATTTGTTTTGTAGAAAGAGGTAAATGAGACCAAATGGGTCAAAGGCTTGTCCAATGCAGTCCACTGTGCACTCCAATCTTTGCCTTTCACATAACTGCATACTTGGCTAAATGCAAATATGTAGTACAGCACAGTGATTTGTAATCATTTAAATATTTCAATCTTTTGACCCCTTATATGTCCCAGCAACAAATTCAGATGCAGTCCTGTTGTAAAATACCCAGTATGGACTCATAAACACTGTCCGTGCATGCTTTTAAATTTGAGCACATGGCATTAATACAGTAACATGCCTCCCTGAAGACACCATTTATGCTAAATGATGTATTTGAAGCTACACATCTTGCCATCCAAATTATGTCTTCCTCAGGAAAAGACCTGAAATGTTTTGGGTTAGAAAAGCTGTTAGCATTGGTAGTAGTTCTGTTTTTCAATAGTCAATGAGTATGTGTAATGTTGAAGACAACAACTAATCTCCCAGTTTCTGAATACTTTCAGAGTTCAGAGGCACAATGATAAACAAGGTTGAGTCCCAACTTCAAAATTGAAATTTTGAAATTTTTGTTTGTGTGTGTATTATATTTAAATATTGTTTTAGAACCCGTTTGTCACTTGACTCACCAGAGTCAATGCAAACTGGATGCAAACTGCATTTCGTTGCTCTGTACTGCAGGTGCAATGACAATAAAGTTGAATTCTATTCTATTCTATTCAGCATACCTTTCAGCTCATGTGCTTCTTGGATTTGACACACAGTCTATGTCAACACATTCTTATCTTCTGCTCTCTCTTCCATTTTCCTCTCACTCTTTTAATGTTCTCTCACTTCCATCTCTTTGTCTCTGTGGTCACATGGCACCACCCATGACCTTACCAGTGTTTTAAGCGCACCGTTGGGAAGATTTATCTATTTCTTGGGATACCTCATATCGTTGATCTATAAAAGTGAATTGCTCTCACAGATGCTCAGCTTTATAGTACTCTGGAAATCATAACAAGTAATTCTATGGTGTGTGATACTTGGAGAAGAGCAGATTTTCGAGCCGACGAGGTGACTGTATTATGGGACTGCTATTGTGATAACAGAAACGCCCTCAGCTCATATATAAAACTGTGACAAATGTAGAATTTCTTTCATCCCAATGTCATAACCTGCTGGGTATGATGGTGTTGGGCTTCTTGATATTTTTATGTCTTGGAGGCCATTTGACACTGGTGGACCGGCTAAGTCCAAACTGATGTCCTTTTTTTTCTCTTTCTCCAGCTGTCAGCCACAGATGAAGACCGTGGATCATTTGGTACTGTTGCCTACACCCTGGCATCAGGCTCTGGAAGCCTTCTACCAACATCTTTTACCATAGACAAGGAGTCTGGCCAGCTTTGCACCAGCACAGCTCTTGACAGGGATGAAGGGTTGGACAAGTTTGACCTGACTGTTACAGCAACAGATGGAGTAAGAACACATTCAGGTTTTACTATATTTAACACATATTTACACATATATGTATATCAACAAAACACACAAGGCGCTGCGGTCACACTAGGCACATCAAAAACCCCACGAACCTCCAACTGTTCCACCAAAAGAGCCATTATC
>JBBDHI010000016.1:11189049-11204141 GCA_037177115.1 Craterocephalus stercusmuscarum
TGTTAGATGAGTTATTACACTAATCTGATGACCCAGAGTGGGCTAAAATTCATTTTTCATTTCTGTATACCTTTAAATATCCACTTAACACAAGCAAAGTGAGTCAAATTCATTGCATAATTTCACGATTTGCACTCCGGCTTAGGATGATTTAAATCAGGAGGACTGTGTTTTTTCTTTGTGGGATTTCATGATTGATAGATAATTTACATCCCACCCATAGAAGCCACAAAACTTTCCAGAAAATTCTAATTACTCACTTAACTGCATCTACAGGGTCTCAGCTGCTTAAACCTTTACGACCATTTTTACTCAAGGATCATTCAATGCCTTAGGGCAACATTTCACTTCAATAATGCTTTAGTCTTCTTTTCTCGACGGATTTGTTCATGGGAACCGATCTTTATTTGGGATGTAGGGATGTAGACAGCCCTTGATATCTTATATATGTTCATGTATGGTCTTTTGGTCGCTTGAGCTGGGTAGTGTAGGCGTGCTCCGCACTGGCTGGGACGGGATTAAGAGCCATAAAACAGACACTTAATGTAACTTCCAGATGGAAGAAAATCTTTACATCATTACTGTCAAGTGCAGTGGGTTGATTTCACTTCTGGTTAGTTTCTGACTCCTCACTGTGTGGTGTTCGGTTTGCGGTTAAAAGGAGCTGTAGTGGCAGATTAGCATGTACTGTATTGCAAAGAGGTTTGCCAAGTTGCCTGGCTAACGTGGAGGTTGTTATTGATATGATTACTGATTATACGTACTGTATCTGCCCATCCAGGTTTCTGTTATTCCCCATTACTTTTGGTTCAATTCTGGTTTTATGAACTCCTTGAAAGCTACAATAATGTTTTTTCCGAGTTCTTTTATTTATTTATTGGATAAATTAGATTTGCGTTTGTCTATAACTTTGAAATTCTCAATCAGCTTGTTTGAGGCTTCATTTAGTCTGTCACACTTACATATAAATGCATTTTCAGGATTTTCATGGCTGCAACACAGCAAATTGAACTTATTTCTGTTTTCCTTCGTCTTGCAGTATCTTTATTCAGTTGTTTAGTTAATTCAGCTGCATTAAAATAAGTTGACCAGAAAGGACCATGAAATAGCAAAGTACATGTTTTCTGCTGTGTCGACTTTTAGCTGAAACAGGAAAAGTACCAAGACCTTGCAGAAATACCGGAACCTCAGCTCCACAGTTAACACACATTATATGTTTTTCGTGCTGTGGTATTTAAAAATTACATGTCTCTTCTGCACTGTAGCTAAACTTGTACACAGCTGTAAAACGGCACACACACACACAAATATTTCATATTCCTTCTAACTTTGGCTGACCCTCCTAGTAGAGGGATGGCAGAGCTGTGGGATAAAGACATAAAAGGTAGGAGATTAACTGAAGCCAGAGTGTGTGCAGTGGAGGACTAATTCAAAGATGCTACTGTATATGAGGAATCATGATATACTGTACATTTGGTGCACACATAACAACTTGCACTGCACAGATTCAAAAGCAAAAAAAAAAAAGTAATGTATGTTCAAACTGCTAGAAGTGAATAAGTGTTGTGAAGTAACTGGCTTTGACTCTCTATGGAAAATCTCATAAAGCAAAGCTGCAGAAGTTCTTGTTTTCACTAGTCCTTAAGGCATACAAATGATCTTAAGTAGAGAAAATTACATGCACACAAAAGTTACCTAAGCACAAGCTCGGAGATGAAAAATAGCTACACGGGGTTTAAAACAAAATAGGAAAAAGTGATTTAAATGATGGGATCTTAGACATTTGTAGAGAGTTTTTTTTCACTGTTAATGTGGAGTTTTTTGTTTGTTTTTTTTTGTGCAGGCTCCCTTTCCATCCTTAAAGCCCTGGACCGAGAAGAGCAAGAAGTCTTTAATCTGACAATTGTAGCAGAGGATCATGGGATACCCCAGCTGTCCACCTCTCAGGTGCTGTGTGTGCAGGTGATTGATGTGAACGATGAAGCTCCAGCGTTCCAGCTTGCTGAGTTCGAGGCCCAGGTGATGGAAAATCAAGGACCAGGAACCACAGTGTTGACGGTTACTGCCACTGACCGGGACCAAGGTAAGTTCAAAGAGAGCCTCTGATAAGAATGAAGCTTTTAACCTTTTTAACATGGCATGGCTTGCTAGCAGCATATTCATGAATCTTCAAATACTAAAAAGCATATTAATGATACTGTATAAAACATTTCACAAAAGAAATAAAGCTGGAAAGGCAGTGTACGAAATCCCAAACAGAAGACATTTCAGTGCACAAAGATTGAGCAAAGCAGCTGAGGAGTTTAACGGCCATTGAGCTAAACAATAGAGAGCCATAAATGGTTTTTTAGAAACCAAATGTCTTAAAACTAAACCACAAGCACTTGCTAATAAAAGTGTGTGGTCACATCCATCCTCCGGATCCCATTATTTCAAGGGTTTTCATTAGCATCTGCTACCAGCACAGTGCAGCTTTTCATTCGTTAATGGCACTTCTTTGTGACACTCAAAGTAGCCATTTTGCTTTATTGTTAGTTTCATGGTGTGCTTACTTGTTAAATTCTATGCAGGTTCTAATGGCCACATAACATACGGAGGTGTGACGGAGGACGGCTTCATCATCAACCCTACCACCGGAGTCATCACCACCACAAAGGAACTTGACACAGAATTACAGGATCACTACACGCTCACTGGTACTGAGAGATGTGCAGCTCTGTCTGAGAAAGCTAACGCGCACTAGCTTAATTTGCTGAATGGAATTTGACATATCGTCAACTTAATACTTCCCTTTTCCTACCAGTGTACGCCAGGGATGGAGGGCTGCCGCCTAACTTTGCCAAGGCTGTGGTACGTGTGGAAGTAAAGGATGTAAACGATAATGCTCCAGTCTTCGCAAAGCTGTGGTATGGACTGGAGATTCCAGAGAACCAGGAGCCTGTAGAGCTTTGCATCCTCAGGGCCACAGATCCTGACTCAGGTCCTGGTGGAGAGCTGGAGTACAGGATTGCTGGTGAGGAACAGTGTTTGTGTGTTAAACTGGACTAAAGGAGTGGTTTCGGTCCCTGCAATCAGCGTTACAGTGTTCTTCTATCTACTTATAATTCACTCATGTTGTCAGAGAAAAGTTTTTTTATCCACATATATAACATATCGTCACAGATAACATCAGGAAACATTTCTCTTTTTATGTGTGGAGTTGCACAGGATTCCGTCTGACAGCAGAGATCCAGCAGGATTCCTCATGTAGACTAGACAACAGCTTTGGACCAGACTCTGCTGCTGACATATCACTGATAATATCTTCACACAATGACCCCAGGCTTTCTTTGGATATTGTATTATTAAAAGTAGCACAGCATATTCCATCTATGTCTCACCCAGATTTTAACTTGAGTGCAGCATTGGTTCAAATGCCCCTTTCATGTCTTTATTAAAGTCATGGGAAATGCTTGAATATTTTCAAAGGCCTCATCTTTCCTTTCACAGGGGGGGACCCTGATGGCGATTTCCAACTCCACGTCAGCACAGGAGCCCTGTCCACTTCGCGTGGGCTTGACAGGGAGAAGAAGGCAGTGTATACCCTGGAGGTGGTGGCCGCAGACAGAGGGAGTCCGGCTCTCAGCGCTACTGTCACAGTGGAGGTCAAAGTTCTGGACGTCAATGACAACAGCCCTGTCTTTAGTAAAAATAGCTACACAGTGGAGGTGTCGGAGGATGCTGCAGAAGGTTCCAAAGTTGTAGAGGCAAGTAAAACTGGAAAAGATGTTCACAATGTACACTTTCATAAACGTTGTATTGACAGGCGCTCTTGTTTTTATCCTTTGTTTTATCAGGTGTCAGCAACAGATGCAGATGAGGGTTTCAATGGAAAAGTTCTGTATTTCCTCAGCCAGGAGGCACACGGAGCTTTTGCTGTGGATGAGGACACTGGTCGTGTCACCATATCAGCCTCTCTGGACCGGGAAAAACTGGCATCTTATAACTTTCAGGTGTTTGCTGTTGACCTTTCACCTGCTGCACCCAGGAACACTTCTGCTCAGGTAAAGAGGGAGTAAAAAGGCTTCATTAAGAAATGATGGAATACTTTTTTTTGCATTTGTGTGAACATTTCAGCCGTAATGTTTTACTTCATGCACATGTTGTCCACCTTACAGGTGACAGTCACCATTCTTGATGTCAACGACAACGCTCCCTTCTTCATCCAAGACCCACTGATTATCGAAGTGTCCAGCAGACGTTCTCAGCGGGTTTTAGCCACCATGAAGGCTGAGGACAAGGATTTCGGAGCGAATGGTTCCGTTTTTTATCGTTTTGCCACTCCAGTGAAGGGCTTCAGTATCAACTCTTTGACTGGGGAGATCCAGGCCACCGAACCGCTGGGAGATTTGACCCAGGCTCAGAGGACCCTGATTGTGGAAGCCATGGACCAAGGCAGTCCAGCTCAGTCTGCACAGGGGGTGGTGGTGATCTATGTGAAGGAGGTGGAGTACAACGGCATTCGCTTCTCTAGGAATGCAAGAGATGTCAGCTTACAGGAGAATTCTGCTAAAGGTTTGACAGAATAATCAAAAATTTAACCATTTCTTTCTTATTTTTAGTCCTCTGAATCATATATCAGTCTCTCAGCTTTCATTATTAAGGAATATTTTCTCTACTTTGAAATTCTAGGCACAGCTGTGGCTCAGGCTCAGGCCCAATATCCAGATGGCACACGTAAAGGGATTAGCTATAGCCTTTTTAGTGGGAACCGACAGCAGGCCTTCAGCATCAGCTCCTCAACAGGTGAAGCTGAAAGTATTTTTAATCTATGTTCCATAATATATTCATTCAGGTTTTTAATAAGATATCTACAAACCAAATGTGCCCGTCGGAGAATCTCTTCATCCTCATTTTTAATCCCATCTCTCTTCTTCTGTTTGTCCTGTAGGTGAAATTTGGGTGCAGAGTTCCAAGGGGCTGGACTTTGAAGATACTCCGAGACTCCGTTTAGTTGTGAAGGCTGAAACGCTTTCATCCACATCTTTCATGGCCATTAACTTGGTCCTGCAGGATGTCAATGACAACCTCCCTCGCTTCCAGCTGCAGAATTACGTGGCCTACATGAAAGAAGCACAGGGATATGAAATGCCAATCATACAGGTGCCTGTAACTATAACACTTCAACAGTACAAAGTCATGCAAGTATTTAGATTGAAATTGAAAAGGTAGAAATTTGAAAAATGCCCCTAATTTCTCACAGGTGGTAGCAGAGGATGTGGATCAGGGCCAGAATGGCCAGGTCACATACTCCATCCAGTCATCCGGCATGAGTGGCCTGTTTAAAATTGACCCTGTGACAGGAAGCATCACCACAGCAGCCATTATGGACCGTGAGATCTTTACACAGACCAAGTGAGGACAACTCTGCTGTTTAATTAAACATATTGAGAGCCTTTCAATAAAGATGAGGAAGGCAGTGCGCAGAAATAAATTTTAACCCTGTTGCATCATGTTATATGTAAGATTGTTCTTATGTAGCTGTAAAGGAAATAGACTCAGTTAGCTTAAGATATGAGCATGGATGCAAACAGGTATCTGCATACCAGATGTATCAAAACTGCATATTTTTCTTACTCCATAAAACCACTCCTGTTTAATAAAACATCGCCATAAATTCTTGCACGTTGCTTTTGCAACAAAATGAGAAACAAATGTGCATAAAATCTTTATATGTGCATTATTCTATGATCTCTACCTGTGATAATGATGTCAGGGTTATGCTACAAATGTAAAAAGACAGAGGATGACTAGACGGGTTTTTTCTGCCTCCACAGACTGGTAGTTACCGCAACTGACAGAGGAAGTCCAAGATTGGCCGGTTCAGCCACACTGACTGTTATAATTGTTGACCAGAACGACAACAGTCCAACTATTCCCTTGCCTCAGGAGATCCGCATCCCAGAGAGTAAGATTTTCATTTAAAGGATTATTTGGTCTGTGAAGTATTAAATGTTGAATGTACTAAAATTGATGTGCAATTTCCTTCTCTTTCAGATACTTTGATAGGCTCAGAGATCACTCTTGTGACAGGCAACGATGTTGACACCAGTCCTGCCCTCTCCTACTCCTTGCAATTGGACCCTACAGCCTCAGGCAAGTTTGGGATTCACCGTTACAGTGGCGGTGTTTCCCTCACTGGCCCTTTAGACTTTGAGGAGAAGACGTGGTACACCCTGACGGTCAGAGCGACAGACAGCCAGCACCAAACTGAGGCAAACATCACCATAGTAGTGGAGGACATTAATGACAATGCACCTGCATTCACCCATGATCTCTATCAGGTTGGTAAAGAAACTCAAATAATTGTTCGTTTCTCTGTCCAAAATGTGTGTTCTCAATAAATTCTACATAAAATGCCTAAAAACAAAAAAATGTACATTTGTCCCAAGTTTTTTATATAATACATAGTGAATGTTTGCATTTATGATATATTCACTCTTCTAAGTCTGATAGCAAAATGGATTTTATTCAGAAATTGTTTTGCTCCTGAACCCTCCTATAAAAATGCACTCTTGGACCTGACACACACTGTAAAAACCCACATGCATATTCCCAACTTGCACACACTGTGGGTGATAAAAGTTAACTGCCTAAAATTAACTGGGGGAAGGCTGTGGAGATGAGCCTACATAAACCATCTCAGGAAATTACCTCAACATCAGCACGCACTCAGGAAAAACAGGAACTGCATTATTAAATGCATTTTTCCCCTCTGCGAGTGTTGGCCTCCTTACCATGCGTTTGGGAGTTTTATGTGACCGGTTGATGGTGTACTTTTTTTCCCCCCTTATGTTCAAACGTTGACACATGTTTTTGCACACCAGATCACCCTGCCTGAACACACCCCACCTGGAAGTGCAGTTATCACAGTAACAGCTACTGACAGGGACTCTGGGGAGAATGGGAAGATCACCTACCGAGTGATGTCGTCAACCCAGGAGGGTTTCTACATTGACCCCAACAATGGTAGATACCCTTTGTCTTGTCCTTATATATTTCAGTTCACTACATTGTTTTATAGTTTTGAATAAAACTGAGATTTTTCACACACTGTATTTGGATAAAAACTAAATTCTAGCCATTGCTTTCTGTGTCTAGGAACCCTGTTTATCAATCACAGAGCAGAGTTTGATCCTGAACGGCCATCAGTCAACATAGTCATTGAAGCTAGTGATGGCGGCTCGCCTCCTCTCTCCTCTTTGACAACAGTTCAGGTTCAGATCACTGACGTCAACGACAACGCTCCTGTTTTTCACCAGTCAGAGTACAGGTCAGTCAGCATTCATTAGAACTGCCATTTTTTCGGATGTAACCTGAATAGCTCTCTCACCTTTGTTATACTGTGTTTGCAGAGCTACAGTTCCAGAAGATGCCATCCCAGGGTCAACAGTTCTGACATTTGAGGCCTTTGACAGTGACCTGTCACGAGAAAACTGCGGCTTTGACTTTGCCATCGCCAACGGGAATGAAGGAAATGTTTTCCAGATTGAAAGCAGCGTACGGTTCCTGGAGGGCCGAGGCTTTCAGACAGTCGGAACCCTCCTATTGGCTGAGATGCTCGACTTTGAAACCAAACCACTCTACAACCTCACAGTGGTGGTATCGGACCGCGGCGTACCCCAGAGGAGCTCCAGTGTTGCTGCGGTGATATCCATTGGCGACGTGAATGACAACCCTCCATTGTTCAGCAGAGCAGAGTATACCGTGTCTCTCAGCGAAGGAGCTGCTTCTGGGACTGAGATTATGCGACTAACTGCTACAGGTTGGCAAACATCTTCTTTTCTTTTTTTATTAAGTTGCTTACATGATCTCTCTTTGTCACTTTTACTTATCATTTCTCATTTGTTTCTTTCTTTTTAGACCCAGACTCAACTCCTAATGCTGAAATCCAATATTCCATTAGCTCTGGCGATGAGGTGAACCTATTTTCCATTGATCACTGGACTGGGGCCTTGCGGCTCCAGCGAGCACTTGATCGTGAGCACCAGTCCACACATATCGTCATCATTCAAGCCACAGATGGACAGGGCCACTTTGCCTTAGCTCCCGTCATTGTTGAGGTCAAAGATGTAAATGACAACCACCCATTCTTTCCCGTGGAAGTCCTGACAGCCAGTATTCGAGAAAACGAACCAGCCAACTCAGCCGTGACGGTTCTTCATGCCATTGACCATGACACAGGGGTTTTTGGCATGCTGAAGTACTATATGGTGGAGAGGTCTGGGACAGGAAAAGACAGCTTTGCCGTGGACCAAAACTCAGGAGAAATCAGAAGCAAAATCCCATTTGACTTTGAGAAGATCAACTCCTTCAATTTCGTGGCATTGGCAGTAGATTCAGGCAACCATTCAGCCACGGTCACCGTGCAGGTGTTTGTCACCGGTGAGGATGAGTACGACCCAGTTTTTGCATCCAGTGATTTTGCTTTTGAAGTCCCAGAGGGAGCCAAGAAAAGCCAAAGCATCGGGCAGGTCCAAGCAAACGATGAAGATGGAGGGGTGGATGGTATTGTTCTCTACTCTCTAACCTCCAGCTCGCCATATTTTGAAGTAAACAAAACCACTGGTGTGATTTTCCTCAAGTTGGACAGTTCAGGCAGTGCCAGCAGCAGCAGCGGTTCAGGCCGGGCTAAACGGGAAACCAGGGTAATGACCCTGGATGTGAAAGCTCACAGTCCACTTGACACATCTCGCACCACAACAGCCCAGATCTCTGTCGATGTTACGAACACCAACTTTGGCCTGGCTGCTGATGTCAACGTCTTGCTTATTAGCATCATTGCCGTGTCTCTTGGTTTTATCGTATTGCTTGTGGTCATGGCCGTGGTGGTGTTCCTGGTCAAGTCACGCAAAAGGAAGAAGGGCCAGGATACAGGAAACAGGGCTGTTGCTTCAGGAACTGCCTTAAAGAAACTGGACGATTGCAACTCAGGGCCAGGAGGAGAGAATATCTACCACCAGGCGTTGCCAGGTTATGCCGGAGATCAGGGGGGAGCTGGTGGTGGTCCCTACACTAGAGGGGGCTCTTTGGATCCTTCTCATTCCAGCGGAAGAGGATCGGCTGAGGCAGCAGAAGATGATGAGATCAGGATGATTAATGAGTACCCCCGTGTGGCTTCCATCACCTCGTCCATGCAGGAACACATCTCAGCCAGAGGACCAGACTCTGGGATCCAGCAGGATGCTGACCAGCTCTCTGACATCTCCTGTGAGCCTGCTGCTTTAGAGGGTAGCACCTGGTTCAAAGGAAAGAAACTGGGAAGTAGTCTGAGTGGGACCTTGCTCTCTGGCCAGTTACCAGTCTACAGGGACGAGGGAGGTGGATACCTGGGAGTTGGCCGCGGTCTGAACATTTCCCTCCCCAAGGACTATGCCTTCCCTGAGGATGGTAAACCATCAGTGGATGGTTCCCTCACTGCTATCGTTGCCAGTGATGAGGAGCTTCGAGGGAGTTATAACTGGGATTACCTGCTTAACTGGTGCCCTCAGTTCCAACCGCTTGCTAATGTCTTTACTGAGATCGCCAGGCTGAAAGATGAAACGGCTCAGCAGAGTCAGAATCCTCGTCAGCCCTTCCAGCCCAAACCCAAAATGGATCCAAAACCTAGAATTGACCCTCCACCGCTCATCACATCCGTAGCCCACCCGGGGGCCATGTCAGTTCCCCCCAAAGTTCCCGTGATTGGGCGGACATTCCCACATTTAGCCTCCCTCCGTAGGTCGCCAATCAGTCATGAGGGATCCATTTCATCTGCAGCAATGTCGCCAAGCTTCTCCCCGTCTTTGTCACCTTTGGCTGCTCGCTCCCCCGCAGTTTCTCCGTTTGGAGTCAACCAAGGGCCCTCGGCATCTATGATCAGCACCAGGGAGCCCTCACTGGACCAGAGTCCCGATCATGAGATGAGAATATGATTGGAAAATGGCAGAATAGCACAAGGTGGATTTTAAATGAGACAACATGAACAAAGTGAAATGGACCATCCTTCTGGATGTTCTTCTGAATGTCTGTTGTATGAACATTTAAAAAAATCATGAAATGAGGGATTTCCCAAATGTTTCAAACATCTGGTCGAGTGATTCATGGGCTATAAAAAGACCCACAAAAAAACAACTTTACCTTTTACAGGTAGAATATTTGGATTACTCCTTCCAGTGTTTTGCAGTATTGGAGGAACAGGCAGAAGTGGAAACGTGCTTGGTTTGACAAGCCTAGCGCACCCTTCCATTTTCACAGAGACGCAGGTCTCCATGAACTGATCAGGGTCAGGAGGTAAAGCAACCTCTTCATGGGAACGTGCACTCATCATGCCCTGCAGTCAGAGATCCCTTAGTGTGTAGATAGAAAATTGTGTAGTTTTCATGTTACCTCACTGGCTGGCCAGAGAGCTAAGGACCTTGTTCCTCTCTTTGTGTCTGTGGACATGTTTTTTTACTCTTCAGTATTAAACTCGTACAGAGGCTGCTTTTGAAATGGCTTCTGGGCATGAAGAGACAGTGTGTGTGTTCACAAAGACTAAATGAATTGCCAAGTCATCACAGTGTAAGAGCGATCGAGATTGTTATTTTTTCTCACCAATTCAAATGACACTTCTTCTGATTTTATTTTTATATTTTTATATGATTTAAAATCCATTATTCCACATTGAGAGGTTACTGTTTTTGTGAATTTGCATATATGTATATGTGTATGTATGCAAGATATGCTATGTATTGTGTGTGTCTCCTAGGTTTTTAGAGACTCCTGTGACAGTTCTGATGTGTGTGTGTGGAAAATGTTTGTTTTTAGCATTATTTATATGAAAAGAGGACTTTTTGCCACATTTTGACAACAGGAAACAGAGCACTTGCTGTGTTGTTACCTGAAGATTTTTTCTTTTTTTTTTTTTTTGTCAAATTGTTGATCGCCAGAAGTTCAAAACAGCAGTGGGATAAAAAAAAATCTGTCCCTGATATATTAAAGCCAGCTTCTCCAACAGTTCAGCACGCTGTTGTGGTGAGTATATGCATAATGGCACATTCCCTCTGTATTCAGGGACAAGTCAATTGTAATCACCTCTGTGTCTTTCTTTTTTGTTTAAAAAAAAAGAAGAAGAAAAAAGTGCTTCCTAAACTCAGTTACACCAATCAACAACAAAGCCTTTTTACTGTGAAGTGGTTTTTCTCAGCTTAATGAAAATGACATGCAACCACCAGGCTGAAATTCTCATATTTAAGAGGCATAACTTGGAGAAATGTAGCACATGAGCCAAACAACTGGGAAGCAAAACCCACAGTGCATGAATGTACAAGGATTCAGCAATTACTGCAGTATTTATGTCGCTTATTAAGGCTCAGTTTGGTTTATTTTATTTCTGTGATTTTATTCTATTTCAATCTATTTATGTATTTTCAGCTTCCAAATGTATAATTCATCTGCACCGTCATCCTTTTCTCATTCAGATTTAGTTTTTTCAGGCTAAGGACTCCAAGAGTGTTCTAGCTGTTCTCCTGTTAGTGTTTGTCATGCTGGCCCTCTTTTTAAATGATCGGGGTAGAAATAGTGATGGAATGTCCTTTCATTTTACAGAAATTGCTTCTACCTTTGTTTTTTGTTCACTGTGCTACTGCTTATTGCCTCATGTAAACCTAGCACTGGTTTGGCTAAAAGGTGCTCGTGCCGTGAACCCAACTCCATCTCAACATCCTCCTGCTTCGGTCAAACTGCTTCAGAAATGTTTCTTTTTTGGAGTTTTATTTTAAAGTTTAATGACAATGTCTGAACAATGTGGTAATGGCCAAAAAAATGAGTTGTACATGC
Organism: Craterocephalus stercusmuscarum; assembly: GCA_037177115.1. Classification (NCBI taxonomy): domain Eukaryota; kingdom Metazoa; phylum Chordata; class Actinopteri; order Atheriniformes; family Atherinidae; genus Craterocephalus; species Craterocephalus stercusmuscarum. The sequence continues at coordinate 11,200,888 of JBBDHI010000016.1, forward strand.
ATTTAAAGCAAATAATAAATTCCTACTGATCTCTTTTGACAAACTCGAGTCAGATTTAATCTTTTTTTTTTACTCAACAAAGATCTCAAGAGTAGAGCTGCTTGAAAATGGGAAAGTCCATAGTCAGAATGATGTCTGGTTAATATTCATATCAAGATATTTAACAGGCTTTTTGCCTATTCATTTAACTTTTTTCATCATACACATGTCATATGTACAGTTGGTGTAATGGCTACAAAGGAACTTACCAGAAAACCCTGTACAGTCTGTAAGAAAATGAGGCAGATAAACTTGAAAAGCACCTACTGGAAGATAAACTGCAATAAACATGGACAACACCTGTAACAAGTATGAAAACTAAACCGGAGGTAAATGTAATTAAACCTGCAGGATAACAAGAACTGTGTATGAATGTATGTGTATGAGTGCAAACTGTAAAGAATAAATTATGTTTGATGATAAGCTCAATCATGCAAATTCAGCCATACACTCTTCAAAGATCAGAGTCCGACAAAGAGGGCCCCAAGATCCAAGCAACTGGCACTAAAGAGTATGGGACCCCAACAGCCCAGAGTGGATATACATGAGTTTTTATACATGAGTTTTACACACAGTTGTACGTTGTTTCAAAGTTTTTATGTACAGACATGCATTTTAAAAAGGTGCAGGGGAACAAGCCAGAGACCGAAGCTCCTGTTTTGAGCAATAATTCTAATAAAGTGACAGATGATGAATTGTACCAACCACAGTTTTTTTTTAATGGATTCATATCTAGATTATGTTAAAACCAGTGGTTCTTAAGCTGGGGATCCCAAGATAATAACAGGGGGTTGCCAGATCCCTGTAAAAGAAATATAACCTACATTTATCAAATAAATATAGTACTTTTATTAGAGCTGTCAAAATAAATGTAACACAGTTATTACTCATGACATATTAAGAATTTCCATTTGGAATTTTCTCTAACAGAAAAGCTGATTTGGGGCATTTAGATGCTTTGATACAGTGATGAACCAAATCCACCATAAATCATCCTCATCCTTTTTTTTTTAATCAAGTCTCTTGTATTTTTTCCAGCACATTTATTATCTTTCGTTTGAGGGTTATTACAGGTGCTTGACCTTACTGAGTGAGAAAAGATGAAAAGACCATTTTCAAGCCTTACATTTAGAAGGAGGAAGCAGGATCAGGACCAATTTGATAACTTTTATACCACACAAAGGGAAAAAGGACACTATGGTTGAAAAAGTTTGTGAACTTCTTCCCTAAAGTACGGGAGAGGATGGGTGGCGGGTGGGGGGGTGCTGTCCTGTATTACTTATTCACTAGCAGATACAGCTGTGTTCACAGCCTGTTATCCCATGACTACTTCACTCCTTCACTACCTTCAAATCATTACAAGCACTTCCACATATGTAGTTGGACACAGTGACACAGATGGACCACAGCAAGCTCCCCAGCTGATCCTGGCCCAGATCCAGCTCCTATGAGCACAGACTTGGCCGGGTTTTTACTTACAGAATCTAGGCGAAATCTCTCAGGTTATTCCCCTGGGGAAATTGTAAACCAAAAATGGAATCCAGTACAGAATAAGATTTATGTCTTTGTTTTCTGTTTTTTAAAAATGTGTTAAAGATATAGCTCGCACCCAGTTCATGACATACTGTAAATCTATTGACTTTTTTAGTTTATTTTTCAATAAAAACTTGAACACTATTGCCTTTTCTCAACTATTCAGGATCCTCAAACCTGATGCCAACAATCTGGAGTCTTGGGCTTGTCTCAGCATTCGCCTCCAGAGCTGAACATTGAAAATGGAAAAAACAAAGAGAAAAAGACTGCAACAGCATAAAACATGTCAAAACCCTGAACTGGTGTAAGCTGAATGCTTTGCAGGCACAGTTTGCTGGAAAAAACATTAATGCAGTTTGTGCTCAAACCCTACAACAACTATGGATACATTACAAGCCAAAACTTGTGCCTGGACTAGAGGCCTTTCACAGAAATAACAAGGGGAAATTATTCAAAATGCTCTGAAAAACTTAGCTAATTATTAAGCTGTGATTTGTATGCATAGCCTGCTACCAGTCAGAAGTTTAGACACTCCTGCTCATTAATTTTAATGGGAAATTGGATCCAAACCTTTGACTAGAACTGGATCTGTAGTAAAGACTGTATAGTAACAGAATCATAATGTTTTGAATGGTCTATAAACAGAATTTGCCCTTATTTAACTTACCATGACAAAATGAACTACACAGATTCAGTCTTGAAACAGCATGAAAAGTGTTTCGTCTTTCAGTTTGTGTAGTTTTCACTTTAACAAATAGGGATTTTCTATGTAACTTTCAATTACTGGGAGAGTATCATTTTCCCTGACAGCTCCCGGAATGTCGGCGCAAATGCCAAAATAGGCACCCCAACTGTTTGAAACAGAAGTGAAGGGTTTGGAGAACAGGCATTTTGATAAATCTTATTCTCCACTAATGTTACATTCCAAGAAAGCACACTCTGCTAAAGACTGTTTTATTTCCAGTGGGGCTGGGAAATCTGCAGCTGTGCTCTCTGGGAATCAAGTCTGTAAACATCATATTAGGCTTGGCCCATGCAGTGCTTAGTGTCTAGCGTCTCATTCATTCTGTCTGTGATCAGTCCAGTCTTATTAAATGATGAATCGGTACTTGTGCATAAATGCACACCTACTAAGGAGCAAAATATATATTACATGCAAGTACAGAGTAGTAAGCTGTTAATGCCCTCCAACAACCAATGCAGTATTTGTGAATGTAGGTCAGAGCAGACAGAGGAAAAAAATATAACTGGGATAAATAGAAGCTTTGAAAGTAATAATGTCTGTCGTAACTTTTAGTTGAGTTTGAATGCCTGCAGAATTTTTATTTGACAGAAAAAGTGGTTTAGTATGTTGCGTCTGTTGTGCAATCATCGCAACTTAGAGCTTGTTTTTTCATATGGTATCTCTTTTACGTGTGGATTTAATAAACTGAATTGATCTGTAAGGCTTGAGGATATGACCGGTGCAAATACATCAACGTTTTCCACTGCATACAGTTCAATCACCAAGAAAATAGATTTGTCCTGTGAAAGAGCAAGGACTGGCTATTTAGTCTAAAAAAACAATAACAACCTATCTTAGTACAGAAGTCTACAAATGAAAACATTAAAGGTATCGTATCATGCTTTTAAATCCTTCTTTTTCACAAGTAAATCATTAATTTATGGTTTATATAAAGTAA
>JBBDHI010000016.1:11318187-11328418 GCA_037177115.1 Craterocephalus stercusmuscarum
GAATGTGTATGAATGTGTGTGAATGTGTATGAATGTGTGTGAATGTGTATGAATGTGTGTGAATGTGTATTAATGTGTATGTACGTATGTATGTATGTAATGCTGGGAAACCGTTCATTTTTGATTTAATGACACCCACAGAAGAATGGAAGCAAGTTACACCTTCCTAACACTTAACATCTTGACATGTTTAGTTGTGAAGACTGCTTTACTCTTCGTCCTGCTTTCCCTTCGCGGTTTCCCTTTAATAAGTGTAGAGCTACTGTTTTGAAATCAGTAAGTCTAGTGAGTGGGTGGCAAATTGATTGGTGGTCAGGGTAAGCTGCTATTAGGCACTTAAATAAACACAGCATTGCTTGTTTTCTTGTTGTTTTACTTACAGTAAAAAGAAGAAACAATTCAGACCTTGATTATAAATAATCACAGGAGAAGTCAGATCACTTACAGTCAGACACTGAGTCATTGATGAAGACCGTAGACTTTCCAGGTTCTCCCAGGATGCCATTCATTGGCATTCGCAGGATTAGCTCAAAGTTCTCCGTTCCCTCCAGCTCTGGTTGTCCTAGATCATCCAGAATGGTGACCCTGAATATCTGCATGCTAACACCCGGGGCAAAGTCCAAGTTACGGCTGATGCCCACATAATCGATGCCAGCTGGAGGACCAACAGAGAACAGAGGGATGGTTGGTTGGAAAAAGATTTGAGGGAAGATGCAGACAGATTGTTACTTGTGGTAAATTATGATGGCTCACCCTCTGCAGAGACGGGCTCGGCCTTGCGAGAGCGGACAGTCACGGTACCCGTCTTGGAGAGATCAGTTCCTGTCCTCCACACTTTGATCTCCACATATCCGTCACTCTCATCCACATGATACTCGCCTTCGCCAAAGTAAAACACCGGAGCTGCAGAGCAGACACAAGAAGAAATACAATTAGCAGAAACTGCACTTTTCCCACCATGAGCTCACGCTTTCCTTGTCAGCTCTGCTTGTGATTCTAGTCAAAGATTGTATTTGCCGACATGAATTAGTTAAGTTTGACATTTTGCAATTAAATTCAAACCCTCTGACAAAATAAATACTTGAGGAGCTTTTAAGACCCGGGTAAAATTTTGGCCTTTTCTGTCTTCCCATCTCAGGTTGCTTTAACCTCGACCTGCCAGCAGACACTCCAAGCCAAGCATGACTCATTTGTAAAGCCAGAGGTCAAAAAGCCACAGCTCATTAGTCTGACGTTAAACTACAGGGAGGTCTAACCTTTCCTGGCCCCTCATCCAGACCTCACTGCTAATTGTTATTTGCCCTTTCGCGCAACATGAGCGCTGCATTCCCTGCCTTAGCCCATACACAGTAAACCAAACCCAGGTTATAATCATATCCCAGCATGTGCTTTTTAGATAACATAATAGCATTATACTTATTAATTCCTTAAAATGCAAGGTTAGCATGTCTCTCCTATTAAAGCCTGAGGCAAGGTCTTGCTTGGGAAATGCTAATAAATGATAGGAGAAAAGCAATAGTTTCTGATCAAGTCCAACGGTTTAAAGCTGTCAAATAGCTTTTGGGCTTAGAAATGAAGGTTTTTATTGAGCTTTCATATTTCTGTCACGGGTTTCAGAGAACCCTCAGGCATTAGGAGGTGAATTCAAATGATGCTTTTGTTCTAAAATGTTTTTTTTTTCTTAAGGGCATTATAAGTCTTCAGGGGTTAAAGGTGCACCACTGCGTTCCCATTCAATTTCGATATCTTTAGCTCAGAATAGTGATGCGCCGTGAGGATGCACACGTCCCACAGAGAGAAGGCTGTTTCTTCCTCTGACAGAAGAATTAAGTACTTTTTACAAATAAGGATACAGTTAGCGCTGAAAGGTGTGTGTGTGAGTGTGTCCTTTTTTTTCTGAATGTTGAGCAGTGAGATGATGAGACAGAGAAAACGGCCCCCCAGACAGCTCAAAGGCTTGTTTGAACAGGGATTGCTTCCTGAGGCAGTAAAGTGGAGGCAGTCCAGTGTGTATTAGACAGCTTCATCTCTCACAATCCCCCCCCTCACCTTCCCCTCCTCACCCCACCCCGTCAAGTAAAAAAAGACAAGAAAAAAAAAAAGGAAAAGATACCCTGACACAATAAAAGATAAAAGTTTCACCTCTGCTTTAAGCTGCTAGTCATTCTCACTTGTCTCTTTTCTCATATCCTAGCACGGATCCCAAAATAGCAAGTGCATTATCAATCAGTTTAGTTCAGGAATAAACATTTAATAACCCACATTAGTGCACATATATAAAAATAGTACTTTTACATCTTATTTATGCACATTAACTGGGACAGGTGATAAAAAAAGCAGAGCAGTATAACAAACGGACTGAGACTGCATTCTGACTTGATGCAGGAGGTGACTTGCTCCGAGCAACAACATCCAGCGAGTATTAAACATCAAATGCAGCCCCTGCCCTCTTACTCTGCTCTTTTTAACTTTTCCTCCTACACACACCTAACAGATGTGGTACCGGTTGAGAATTCAAATAGTTTTTGTATTTGCAAAAACACAGGGTAAAAGTGGCACCATAGACTGCGTAGGGGGTAAAGAAAAAACAAAACAAATAAAAGAAACAAAACAAAAACCACAAATGGATAGTGACTTTTGACCAAATACACTGGTAAACAAAACATTATTATAAAAATAATAATGCGAATTATTATTTTTGTCTCCTATATGGGATGAAGCCTCAATAATAACAACAGAAACATACAGCTCAATTATTATTTTGTAAGAAATGTACATTCTTTTCATGCTAGTAAAGGATCCTTTTACTTGCTTGTTAATTAGCATTTCTGCTTTCACACATGTCTCAGCTACGCCTGACTTGACATAAGAGGCTGTTTAGTGATGAATGAGCGCTGCATCCTCTCTGCCCTGTGGGGGCATGCCTCTGCTTTAGCACCCCGGTGTATCTGTGTGAACGCTAGAAAAGGTGTAAAAACAAATTGTGATAATTACTACTGTGTGGGTGTCTGTAACCATTTGTGTCACCATGTCTTTAAATACAGTTTATAGAGCATTCTCAGCTGTCCTCTGAAGCAGTAGCTTCGCTTTAAGAATGAAGCTGGCTAATAAGGCCGTACAAACCTGTCTTTAGGTACTGCTTTGGAGATCTGAGTTCTATTTCTTCATGCTATAAACAGCTTTGCTTCTGTGCTTGAGGCTGAGATTATTCAAAAAGTATAGGGTCACATTAAGATGAAAAAAAGTGAACAGTGCAAGTCAAGACTTCCCAGGTCTGAGATATACAGTTTCCACCTACATAAATTGAAACAAAGTGTGTTGCTTATGAATTTAAAAACAACTGAGCTTTGTTAACCAAAGACATGTAGTTTATCAAAAGATCGCACAAACAAATATCTCAACAATGTACTTGTTACTTATAAATAATAAGTAATATGAGAATTTAGGTGGACCTGTCCAGGGTGTACCCTGCCTCTTGCCTGATCATTGCAAGGACAGGCTCCAGCCCACCTGCAACTATGACCTGGACTAAGCAGTGCAGAAACTGAATGAATGAAGATAAAACTAAGAAAAAGACACGTTCAATGGTCTCTAACACATTTAATTGAATTGAAATAAAAAGCTGTGCAGAGATCTGATCATTTGAAATTATTTTTGTAAATAATAACTTGGCTAAAAAGCAAAGGGACACCTGGTATTGGGGTGCATTAGAGCACATGAAATGAGTAACCTGCGCATTTGTGAAGACACCATCTGACAATGGAGCCACCGTTCATGTGAAAATTCTTTTATTGGGTTTGTTTATTCCAGACTCTCTATTACTGTATCTTGATTCACCCTGATTTGGCTGATCACCTTTGAGTAAAATGAAGGTTGTGAATAAGAAGAAATAGAGAAAAGATGTTGCTTGCACCTTAGAAAATATTTGCTGTAAATTGTAGGAAATGTTCATGTCTCTAAGATTTTGATGAATTCTTGTCTCCAAATGACACCTGGGGAAAAAAAAACAAGACAAAAAAAAAAGAATTCCCTCCAGTGACCAACATTTAAATGAAATTTCTGGTTTAAGAGTACGATTAGCAACTTATAAAAAATCCTGCAAACTCAGTTGTGACCTTATAGACATAAATGAAAAGCCCTGTGTCCTTGCAGCATATAAGCTTAGACAACGCTCACTTTTAGAGAACGTGCACAGCCATGCAACGCTCAGGAAGACTGCTACTGTCGAATTTAATCTGATAAACTGCTAAATTGAACAGATATCCTTGAGCCTTTTTTTTCTAGCTGAGGTCCAAGAAAATTTATGTGAGAGAGATGAGAAAGGCTGGCCGTGATGGAGAAATAGATGGAAATGGAACAGCATACCCGACATGACTTTGACCCGGGGTAAGAAAGAACGAGGCTAAAGAGAAAACTATCAGTCACACTTGAGGGTTTATTACGTGACTTTCACACCATCTACTTTGCAGGATTTGAAGTCTAAAATTAACTTGTTGCTGGCAGAAAAAGTCACATAAACAGGCATGTGGACGCGGAGTACCATGGACACAAATAAAAACAGGCTGTTGCACCATTTGTTTCAATATTTTCCTTGGCAATTTCAGGCGGTATTAACAAGAAGCAGGGTGCAGTTGGACTGCCTGGGTGCAGGTATTAGAGCGCTGTCAAACAGTGTGCTATTCTCTGGGAGACTGAAAATGACACATCATCTCTCCCTGGAGTTAGGCTTTCACAAACACATTTCCATTTCTTTGAACTAAGCACCAAGACTGACGTCTTCTGACAATTTACTAACGATCAGGCAAGGTGTCAGGTTTCTTGTTAACTAGCCCCTAGATGCATCCACACACACACACACACACACACACACATACACACACATATAGAGTCAAGCTGGCACAACTGCTTGTATCTTTAAATGAGCTCTCAGATGTAAGTAGTCATTGTTTTATTTATCGCAGTGTTCAGTTTGGCATGATGACTCCTCGCTGACACTATTCTTTCTAATACAAACAGTAAGAATGAAAACTGAAAAGCCCATTAAACTGGATGACTCGGAAAGACGTCTGAAAAGTAAACTGTCAAAAGTCCGAGAGAAAAAAGACTTCATTTCTTAGACTGAAATCCTGAGCACGACAAAAGAGCGGCTTTCTTCGATGGTAGTTTGTACATTACTATGACTGTAGTATTCAAATGAGAAGGTGAGCAGGAGACATTTCAACCCTGAATTTAACTGAAAAGAGTACAAAAAGGTAACATAAAATATCAAACATAAACTGAGAAATCTCAGGGGGTCTGTAGCACAACTTGGTATAGAGACTGCATCTACGAAAATGCCTTGCAGAAATAAAAATGCTTGCTGCATCCCAAAATTCAAGGAGAAAATATTTATACAGAGGGCCGAGAAATGGCTCAACCCTCTCTGGACCAGAGCTCATTTAAGATGGATTGAGGGGAAAAAGAAATCTGTCCTGTGGTCTGACAAATCAAACTGAAAACATTTTTTTTTTGGAAATTATGAGCCAAACACCCTGTGGGCTGATGAAGAGCGATCATCCTTTGTATCATCAGCACACAGTTCAAAGCCACCATCCATGATGAGAGGGGATCCATTAGGGCATAAGGGAAAGGTAATCTGCTCACATCCAAGGGCACCTTTAGGTTCACAGTTTTGTTTTTACCTACCGCCAAAGACAATGTCCTATCTCAGATTACCTTTACTATTTTTGTAGGACAATACCAAGGCAGATTCTGCATGCATGACAACAAGATGGCTGCATAGTGAAAGAACTGGGTCCTAAACTGGCCTGAATGCATTTCAGACCTGAAACATATTAATACCACCTTAAAAGCAAAAATTATTAGGGGGACTTAAATTTTCAGGGAGCTGAAATCCTGTATAAACCCAGGGTAATACGCTATTTTCAGTTGGCCTCCTGCTTTCCAAACTGTCAAGATTTTATTAAAAAATAACTGATGCTACATAATGATTAATGTGCCCATTCGCCAACATTTGAAATTAAAATACATTTTCCATAAAATAATTTATTTGTTTTAAAATCTGGTCAATATGATCTTACTACCATTTCTAGCAAGCTCCCACTGTATGGTATTCAGAGGGATACTGTTTAACTTTGGACCCAAATATTAGCCTAAAATGAGTAATAAGGGATGATTTCTGGGGTCAGTAACAGTGCTTTACATGTGTCGGTGGTCTGAGGGGGCTTCTCTCTCCAGAGACTAGACACTGGCCACAGTTACGTGGTGTTTTTTTTAATTTGGAATTAATAATTTGGAATTAATTAATTCAGAATTAAAATATTCTCCCTCGGGTTTACATGGAAATATTAATTCCAAATGAAGGTTTACATGGACAACATGTTTTTGGAAACAAGATTATAAATGAAAGATTTTACGTTGATCTTCTTTACAGTATTTCATTGTCTGTATCCTTATTGGACATTATGTGACAGCTAAATATAGAGTCTTGTTTCCTGCTACGGAATATGACAAATAATGAGGTCAGTTGCGACAGGAAAACATTAAAGCACTAAAAATAGAAACCATATTTGTGCTTATGTGTCATGTAACCAGTGAAATTTGAATAATTTGCAACGGAACAGACAGTGTACAGGTCGGTTTGAAGATACTATCTTATTTGTTTGTTAAAAGATAATGTATTGAAAAAAACTTCAAATGTGAGAGTTTGCATTAAAGTAGATGGCAAGTTAATGGGTGAGTCTATGAGCCTGCAAAACAATCACAGAGTGTACAGGGACAAGACTTCTGCAAACGTCTGGAGACCTTTGTGGCTTTGACAATGTAAATCGAAATCCTTTGTTAAAATACTAATATTACATGTGTACTACAAAGTATTGATATGATATATTTTCAGCTAAAAAAAGACAAAAAAAAATCTATCTATAGCGTGGCATTTAGCAAAACCTTGAGAGCAAATATTAGTCAGTGTGCGTGACGTGTGTCAAGTAAATCAATGCAGAACAGAGATGATCTACAGATTGAAGCAGGTATTTCCCTGCAGGCACATCAATCCCCAGATAAATCTACACATGTTTCTGCTATCCAGGATGTGTAATCTCCACAGCCCATATGACGCTGCAGCTGGAAGAAAGCAGACAACGGGCATATCTAATAATGCATGAGTCCTGAGTGACTCTCCATTTTAGTTAAAACACGTCAGAACAACAGCAAGATGGGATTTTGATTCCATCTGTCTGGTGGTGGGTTCAGTGTCGATGTCAGGTTGCTTTCAGCGCTTTAATCCTGCAAAACCCAGTGCGTTTGAAAACAAGCTTGAAGAAGAGAAATTCTGTTTCTCCCAATAAATACTCGAATTTATGGAAACAAAGACAAATGTGAAAGCAATTCAAGATGGCAACTTTACCAATACACTGCATTTATGTCTGACTGGGGACCTGCACATAAGTATTGTTTTGTAATTAAGTCAAGCATCAATAAATGAAATCTTCTCAATTTAGAGACTGGGACTGAAAAAATAAACAACTTTTGCAAAGTTCACCACAGCATCTGGGATTCGCGGTAAGGTACATAACATTTGATGAAAACAAGTCAGAATTTGATTTAAAAGTTTTCTCTACAAAGTTAATAGAACTTGTAGAAAAGGTCACTGCAAGCAGAAATAGAGAGGCAATAAGTAAGCGAGTGAGCAGACAAACAGAAAGCTAATCATCTGCATGTCTTACCATCATCCACATCTTCCATGATAGAGACAGTGGTGGTGGGGTAGTGCATTCCCAGACGTCCCCCAACAGGCAAGGACAGAGTCACATTGAAGCTCTCCTCTCCTTCATATAGAGAGTCGTCTATGATCACCACGCGACACAGCTTCTCCCTCTCACCCTTGTCAAAGCGAAGCAGGCTGCTGTGCTCCTCCGGACGAGAGATGTAGTCCGAGTATGACAGCACAGTGGTGGGGATGGTTCCTGTGGCAGAACCTAAAGGGGGCCAATATTATAAAATTGTTATAAATTATATAAAATTCATATAAACCTAAAATGTACTTGGCTATAATTCAAGGGTATTCACATCAAAAATGATATGATTTAATTAGAGTTGTTCCGATACCGGTATCAGTATCAGAAATGCCTCCGATACTGCCCCAAATTACAGTATCGCCGAGTACTGGAGTTCAGGTAGCAATTCGATACAACATAATTTATGAGAATAGGTATATTTACTGATTAGCTCTATTAGCTCAGACACGGTTCTTCTTTATTGTTCTTAAAACAGTTGCACTGTGCAGCGTTCTGCAGCCTACTGTTTTAGAGGGTTAGACAAGGTTAGACAAAGAGATAATAGTAATGATGTCAGCGGTGTGGCTGAATTCCAGACTGGATTCTCCCATCAACAACACTACATTTGAAGATAAATGGCTTCAGTTTGTATTTATTCATGTTTTACAAAGAGTTTAAGCTGAGCCAGGCATTATTACAATGCTAATCGTATCGCAGTCGTGCAGGTGTAATATGACATTTGTTTTATAATATAGTGGTATTGGTACTTGGTATCGGCCGATACCAATAGCACAAGTATCGGAATCAGCATCGGGAGGAAAAAAATGGTATCAGAACATCTCTAGATTTAATAAGTTGAACTCTCTTTTTTGAACCACTGAATTATAATTGACCTATGGCTAAACCACGTCAGCAAACATGATGAGCCAATCACAGTGTTCACAGCTAACCCATACATCGAACAATTTATTAGCATTCAGAAACTGCTGCCGTAACCTCCAACAGGTGCCTGCAAAAATGAACCTATATAAACCTATCATAGAATAGCTGATAGTATGAACAACACGAGTACCCAAATACAAAGTCTGGTATAGGCCTATGCTGTCATGATAAATAGTAATAAGAATATTAAAAAAAGAATAAAGGAGTAGATAAATAAAACTGTTTGAATGCTTTGGTAAATCATCTTTTTTCTTGGTCAATGGCAAAATGTAATTGAAAGGATGTCTGAGTCATCGAAAAACAGATGAGACTGGAGGTTTGATGAAAAACAGCGTAAAGGATGATCTTAGTGCAAAGCGTGACATGGCTAAGCCCATGCAGCTATATGAAGCTTAGTAGTGTCACATCCACTCACAGCGTGTAAAGAATACAAGCCTGACACTTCAGCTATAGTATTTGTAAAAAAAATCTCTTTTTAGATATATGTATATATATACATATATATATATATAAACCAAGAAATACGTGCACTGATTTTCTGAAACATTCACAAGCATAAATAAAAATGCAATATATAAAACAAAAATTGAGCTTCAACTATTCTAACAAAGTACTATTCATCCAAAAATCCAATTTCTATTATTCCGTTTCAAAGCAACAGGGAGCTGGAGCCTATCTGCTTTAATCAGGTGAGTGGTGGGATTCACCCTGTACATTTGGTATGACAACTTTTACTTTTACTCTTCAACATAGGCCAAACTATATATAAAGATTTTCTTGTCACTTATTTAAAACTAGTTTTCAGGAAAACTTCTTCAGGCCTCTGGAAGAACATTTCAAAGCTTGCATTTTTGTGATGTTTGCTGTCTGTTACTCTGTTCTCTGCCTGGATGAGCTTCTACTGCTTCAGTGATGCCAAGGTCCAGATTCATCACTCCATAAGACCTGTAATCGCTGAGTTTCAGTCCACTTCTTGTGTTATTTGGCAAATTGCTGCCTTTTCTCCCTGTTTCCCTCCCTTAATCATGGCTTATTGACTGCCACTATTCCATGGAGACCATCTGTGATGACGCTTCAGTGAACATGTGCGAGATCAATATATCCTTAAAATCAGCACTTTTGCTCCAGACCACTGTAGAAGATCCCAAGATAGTAATTGTTTGAATCAAAACATAGAACAAAATGAGGGGTGCATCAGGACTTTTGTACAGTGAAGTAATATGGAATCTAGATTAAAAGGTGAAATCTGAGATGCAAATACAAACAAAATGAGAGTGAGAACATACTGTAAGGATGAAATACACTTTGTGCTAATCCAGATTGGTAATCTAATCCATTCAATTGTTTTTTTTATCAACTTCTCAAATCAAATCATATTTTTAAAGGACTTTAAACATAAAACAACATTATGGGGCTGATTTATTAAGAGGGCAAAATTGCTGCGGTATTCAACATTAGCTGAGCAATATTGCTCCGGTTATGTTTTCACGGTTAGCGCCTTATCTATTAAGATA
>JBBDHI010000016.1:11615782-11633914 GCA_037177115.1 Craterocephalus stercusmuscarum
ATTCATAAGCATTTCAGTTCAGCATTCCAGCATGGGGCATTCACACTGCTGTTACGTAGTAACAGCTTTTTCTAGTTCATTTTGTGATGGTGAAACTTCTGAGGCACGACTTTGAAAAAGCACATCGTGTCCTCACTTGGCTGGTTGCAGAAATATTTTTCATTCGAGAGATGTTGCTCCCTATTGGTGCGTTAATAAGAGCACCAACTTAGGATACAGTATTAAAACTGCACATTTGTTTGTGACAGATCAGAGAGAGTGTGTGAGGCGGTAAGTGAATGAGTCAGACAGTGAGTGTGTGTATCTGTGATGATGCTGTTGTGTGAGTGACTGAGTTCTCAGCTGACTGCCAAGGCTGGAAATGTCTGCCATCGATCGTAATTTGGCAGCAGATCCTCTGACTACAACCAGCCCCCCAATCTGCTACAGTCACTCCTCGCTGGTAGACCAAGAGACACAATCTGGTTAAATCACCAACACACACACACACACACACACACACACACACACACACACACACAGAGGCAACATATTTCGACAAAAACTTGCTTAAAATAACTTGTTTATTCAAAAACACCACGATAGTATTTGGATGTTTTTGCTGCGGAATCAACAAACTCTTTATCATCAGTGTTATTTTATTTATATATATATACTGCACAGTAGTCAGTGCGGTATATATTAGTCCCTCAGACCCACATGCTGTGCTCAGTAGCTGTGACTCAGCAGATCAGCAACAGCAGATGGATTTATTCACTTTTGTCTAATACAGAACAAAACTTTGTACCATCAAGTCAGAATGCATCTACTGTAATAAAGATTAAGAGCTAAATGGTTTGCTAATGACCATAAAATAATTTGTCATTAAAGAACAGTCATGCAGTACTACTAGTCCCTGCAAAGCTGGATACAGACCAAAAAATCGAATGGGAACAACGAGGGAGGAAAAAGTAAGACAAGCAAAAAGGTGGAGTGATGTGCAGAGTGGTGCACAGGATGATACAGACAAAGAAAGAGGGAGGAGAGAAGACGAGACAGAGCCATATGCTGCGGCTCTTACATCCGAGGGTGCATGCATAGTGAGCTAATTAAATAAAGTCTAAACAGACGTAAAATGAATGGGATGCTGCCAGAGAGAAACAGACAGAGCGAGTAAGACAAAAGTGACAGGAAGTGGAAGATTAGAAGAGGGGTGAATGGCTGAAGGGGACGTCGAAGGGGAAAACATTATTTTGACAGAAAAGGAGCTAAATATATATGACTGGATGAAAGAATGATGCAGATAAAGATAGGGATGCAGAGAAAAGTTGTGGGTGGTGAGAAGATAAAGTTGTAAACACAGAAAAGGAGGAGGCTGCAGAGGAGGGAAAATGAAAGCAGTTTGGCCTTGCCAGCAAGGAGAGAAAGAAGCCGACAATGTGGTCTGAGAAGTGAGAGCTGCACTGCAGATTGTGAACAAGTGGCTCCTCCTCCCCTCCCACATATCACCGCTCATAAATCTGTGTCATTTAATGAGGAAAAAAGACAAATTACAATGCTATTAGTGCCAGCAGGAGTGGACAAAACCAGGCAAATTATAAAAATAGAGTGTTAGAATTAGCTAATCAGTGTTATATGCAAAGTAATATTGTCATGTATAGAAAGAAAAAGTATATATTCCCTGGAGAGGATGGATATCTGAGCAAAATTTATTGCAGCTCAACATTTTGGACTGACTAATCTATTTGCCATCGACTTCTAGAATAGAAGGGAATAGAAAGAAAGACACTGGGCTGTATAAGTTTTGACTTGGTATTCTCATTACATTCACTGGAAATCAAAATTCCCTGACTGATCAAAGTTTCCGGGCTTCCTGTGTGAGCAGTTCACCACCACATATTCCAATGCAGTAGTCTTTTACTTGGTTTCCACCACACTGTGTCGCAAAATTGGACAAATTTTTCAAAAATGTGAAAAAGGAAAGTTTCTCTGTCTTACTGTTACAGTAGTTTACCCAGATAATAACTGGCATGAATTAGCAAGCAGAGCTGTAGAGGATGTGTCACTGATTTAGGGAATAAAAAAAGAAAAAGAAAGGATTAATCTTTACCAAGAATATAGATGGTATGTATCAGATTACTGGTCTCCATTTCACATCTATCTGCTTTTAAACATAGCTCAAAAGTTATCGCTCAATACTCTGATCAAAACTTCTGATAGAAAAAAAAATCCAAATACAAATGCATTAATCTATAGAAAATAAAAAGAATCCCTAGATCTTTTTGCATGAAATTAAGTGAGAACATTTCCTTGGATTTTTGGTGAATCCTTTTTCTAAAACAAAATGTTGACAATGCTTCGTGCAAGCTCCAGCAAAGCTGAGATGTAAATACAAAAAGACACTCAATAACAACAAGAAGAAGAATGAGCGGCATCACTTCATGCACTTGCTGGCAGTTGCCTCGAGTTAACAGTGAGTGATGCATGAGCAGAAATTGATAAAGATGCCACTATCTGCTCCTATGCATGAACCTTATAACAGCCCCAGGCTGACAGCTAGGGTCTGACATGGCATATGTGAGTAAACAGAGCTTAGCTATATTAATAGGCCAGCCATGTCCGTGTCCTAAGCTACTTATGGCTCGTCTATCTTCTTGATCACATCCACAAAGTAACACCATCCCACCATTGTACAGCATGACATTGCAATGGAATAACCAACATGAGGCATATAAAATTACACATTAACACATGTAAAGAGCTTCCTGAAGAAATACAAAGTTGTGGGAATGGCAAATAAAAAGAAAGAGCGGATCTGAAGAGAATCAATACAGAAGTGAGACACTTGATCTGGTCTATAACAGAATCTCGTATTACAGGCAGCAATATGATATCTAAAAGCACCGTGGTAGAGTAAGATCTCAGTGGAGAGTGTACACGGCACAAAGAGTATCAGATAATCATGGAGAGTTGCTCGCAGCCTGTTATATGTCATCTCATCTCCATTCCTCTCTTTCTCATTAGAATATCTCCTCATGAAAGGAGAAATATTCCAACAGAGAACAAAAGCATAAAACACGTTAATTAAAAGCAAAATGTATAGATGTGTAAACCAGCATCCTTTAAAACACATGGATTTGATGATGGTTCCATAAGATGAGCTCGCAATAGCCATAGTTGGGAAAACTTAGAGGCAAATATAATTCAGCCGTCTGCAAGGACTGTGAGTTATTGTAACTAACATAACAGTATTACAGGCAAAATGAGTATTGAAGAGACATTTTTCACTTCAGCACATTTAAGTAGCGGCGACTTTATCTCAATCAAACCTCCTACAATTCTTCATTAAAAAAAAAGGTTTATAAGCCCCCCCTCTTTCTATTTCTGGCCTCATTACGGGGTTAATGAAAGTAAGAAGCCCAGGCTCCCCTGTAGCTCTGCTGGGACTCAGCATTGCTGACAGTCAGGCCCAGAAACCTACTTCTGCCGTCGGCTCAGTGACTGACACGGCTCAGCTGACAGAAGCAGCCAACACACACAAAAACACATAAGGACGCATGCATGCACCTGTGCACACAGACGCAGGCTTTACTTAACCTCTGAGGCAACCTTATCCTTATACACACTCAGATAATTACTTTTTGCTCCTCTTGACATTCAATAATTGCCACTGAAACAGTCATAACTCTTACCTGCACTTAAAAACACAAACACGATTCTTTAGAGAAGGTATACCCGATATTACGTCCGGCTAGTTTGGTTAGTGATAGCGGCAAATTTTTAGCTTTGGTGTGACGCTCTTTCTCTGCCAATGGGGTTAACTTTCAGAATGTCTGGATTCCGATCAGCCAGTAAGAGCGTTCCCCTAGGGATCCGGAAGTAACGTAAGTTAACTCCATTGGCTGAGAAAGAGCGTCACACCAAAACTAAAAACTAGCCGCTTTTGCTAACTAAAATAGCCGGACGTAATATTGTGTATAGCTCCTTTAATATCAAAGAGAATGCAAATTGGTTTTCATACTGTCTCAAATCTCTTCGTATACAGGTTTATAAAGTGTGTAATGCTCAATATGACATGGATTAACCACATTTCACTGGTGGTTTAAATGTCCTACAAGCTTAACTAGAGTGTGGTAAACCTTTGACCTATTCAGAAGAATAAGGTTCTTCAGGTCTTGTGTGGGATTTTCTCTAATGAGTCAAATAGAAAACGATACAATGCAACAATGTTCTGTTTCTTCCACCATTATTTACTATCTTGTATTAAAATCCGACGCCTTCTCTTTTCTGTTCCCATAACAACAAACCCTGGCCGACACCCGCGAACAAGATCCAACCTAAAAATGGGAAGCTGGTCCAGCACGCAGCCCAACCCAGACAATCTGGCAGTGAGTGTGTTACCATGCCTACAGGCCCAATCAATACCGTGCCTAAAAATAGCACGGCCAGAGCAGTCTTACATCCAATCACACAAGGATGAACATGGCAAGAGCATCATTTTCATAAACGCTTCGACAAAACTAAAACTTCAACTTGTAGCAACAACAGAGTATGAGTTTAATCTTTCACAGGTTTCTTCACAAAAACATAATATTGGGATTTTATTGGCTGGCACTGCATCCAAGAGTAGATGACTTTGTGCTAACTGAACAAGAGGGCCATTAAATTAACCGAGTTGAGCATGAAAAGCAGCACGACGGATCTTTAGAACTGAGATAAATGGTTGACAGATTGCTTAAATTGCCATTAAGCATGAAAATTCCCAAGAGCAAAAAGCATTTTAATGAGCATGACTCACAAACCGGTCATTTAGGACATGACCACGACTCAGAAAACGCTTTTCTTTTTTTTCTTTTTACCATGCAGGATGACCTTCAGGTCCAGCACAATCCGTTTTAAAAAAAATAATATTGATGGTGTCGTTCTGATGCTTTTGCCAGGGAAGAGTGGCTCTGTGTGTCTCTATGTTCAATAACTTTGATGTACTACACGACCGAAAGAGAGAGGCAAAGCGAAGGCAGCAGACAGGCATTGATGTTGAGAGATGACAAGGCAGGGGTGGCATGAAGACAGGCAAGAAGAGATCAGAGTGAAAGGATGTCACAATTACAAGATAAATCCATGACACACTGGCAGAGACAGCATCTTTCTCTTTTGCTTACACATACGCACTTATGTCAATCCATGCCTTAGAGAGGGCTCGTTTCGATATGATTCAGCCACGATGCGGACAGGGGTTAGCCCTATTTCCGCAAACATGGGAACATATTCTTATTTTAGCAATTCCGAGAAGACAATGTGCATCGCTCTGACAGAGTAGGAGCTGGATAGGTGGGTGGACTGTGGAGTGGGACGTGATGTGGATTTATTTTCATCTTGGGAGGCAGCTCTGAAACACCATGTTACAACGTGGGTGAGACTCCATTCATAGATTTCTTTCCACTGTACCTTTTCCTGAACTGTTTCAGTCTCTGTATCGTACCTTCCACAGCTCCAGCAGCGAATGAAAACCAACTGTTTCTTATTCATAAAAATCCTCTAGAGAAAAAGTGAAGGCTAATTCATTATGTCAAGTCTTTATGACACATGAATTCCCTTCTTAAATCAAAATAAAGTCATTATTTTCATAAATAAATTCCTTTACTTGGCCAACCATCTTTACATTAAAACAAATTTGACGCTATATAATTTGTGAAATGAGGACAAAATGATTGTAAACAATGCAAAGATTCCTCACCAGTTTCCCCTCCAGCGTGTAGATCTTCTTAACAATCCCAGAGTCAAGTTTGATGGCATCAGTGATGTCGGTAAGGACCTGTTCATAGGAATGGGCGGTTTTCTTGTTCAGCAGGATCCTCACAGCCTTGCGAGGTTTAACTCCACTCCGCACCACTGTCACAAGCTTCGGACGGATAAAGTCCTTGTTTTCGCGGGACTCCGGCATGCCGGCCTTGGAGCTGCTCAAAGAAACAGGGCCACGAGACGAAGACGAGGCCTTGACGTTCACCGACCAGTTGGGGTTCACGTTCTTTGTGTAATCCAGCTTTTTGTAGGCTTCAGTGGAGCTGCACACATAGCTGTCACCTGTTAGTTACAAAGGAAAATGGGCAATCAAAGGACAGGCAACTCAAAACATTTAGAAACAGAAAAGTTATGAAAACCTTTACGTGAGGAGTGGGTTTTTCAGCAAATGTGAACAAAAACCAAAAATAGCTAAAGGACAGGAGCTCTTCCCATGTCCTTTCTAATGATGTAACAATACTTACAAGAGGCTGTAAGAGTGTAAAACAGATCAAGAGAGAGCTAATCTGAGCTGAAACAAAGGGCGCGTCTGTTTAGCCATATGGCCATCAAATGAGTGATATAATCTACATCCACAGCGCTTGACTGGATTAGCCATTTTCATGGAGCAATGCCCATAAAGTATTCATTCTCATTTCAAACTACACCATAAATATGATTAGTTTAAAGAAGGGACTGCTCACTGCATGTTCTTGTTTGTTACTTTGTCTATTCCACAGCCTACAACAGGAAACGCAACAGGGTATCACATAAAGTGGCAGAAGTGTCAGGTAGCACTCTGAGAGTTCAGCCCCTCTGTGATGCTGATCATTGCATTACTTCAGATACAAAAGAAGGCATGCAAATGAAGTGTTAGTGTTCACACTCACCTTCTACCAACTGTTCAATACTGGTCATCTTTAAGCCATCCAGGGTGTAGATGGTCCGGACGCCCTGGGGTAAGTTGACATTGTCGGACAGGGACCGGGTCAGGTCCGCCAGCAGGGCGTCAAAGGTCCGGAACCTGTCTGTGGAAATGGCGTATACGATCCCGTTGAAGTACCGGTCGCCGTTGCGGTAGAAACGCACCTTCTTGGCTCTTTTCTCTGTAGTGAGAGTCTTCAGGGTCCGGGTCCGGTACAGGCTGCAGTGAGCGCTGTGCGTGGGGCTCGGTACCCCGTTCAGCTTGGCGCTGGACCGGCCGTGCCTCTGACCTTTGTCCCGGTCGTCAAAATGTTCCATCTCCATTTCGCTACCGAAGCTCACGAGTACGGCTGTACTGTCTGGGAGACAAAGCAAGGGGAGGAGGGGGTGATAATGCTGCGGTGAGAAAGTTTGTCACTGGTGGAGAAGTACAGCTAAACAAAACCAAAAGGTACCGGAGATGAAGAACCCAAGGAGAGGCTGATAAAGTAGCCAGCCGGTGTCTGCGGCGGCTGCGTTGTCTGAAAATAACTCCCTAATAACGGATTAAGTGCTCTTAAGCTGAGCGGTGGACAGTGTGCTTCATGACGTCCTACACCGAGTTGTGAGCTCAGATGTATGGACAGCGACAGTCACGAATCGAATATGATCTATTCATGTTTTTTTATTTATCTATAAAATACGCAGCCATGCAACCAGTTAATCACGTCAAAGCTATGATTATGATTACTAAAAGGTATGGCAAATATGATAGCCTATATTTACTTTGTAGTCGTAGTATTTAAACGTGGACACTCTAGCCTTTAAGTGAGTTTTAGATGATAATCAATAATAATAACAGACTGCATCACTAGATCTGAGCTAGTAGACATATGAAGCTTACCAACGCGAGCAATTAATGCCTCTGTGACGGTCACCTCCAGTCTGACTGATGGATCCTCACCAAGCAGATGTGAAAAAGGAGTTCAGCGAGCTTGTCGCAGTTTGGATGGGGGGTATTGATGTGTCCTGGCTGCAGAGAGCTCCCCACCACTCCGTGTGTCCCTTTGTTGTTGTCAGGTGTATGCGCTCCACCACTTAACACCAGTGTGTGCGTGAGTGAGTGAGTGAGCGAGCGAGCGCGATCGCGTGTGCGCAGCGATGAAAAGGCACAGGCTGGACTGGAAATTGACTGGGTAGCAGCTGCTTACCCTCCCATTCTCTTTTGCAACCACCCCCTCTCTCCTCCTTCTCTACTTCTTCCACGCGTCACTCTGTCGTGATTTTCATTCAGCGCCCCCACCCCTCATTAGGATGCAGACCCACGCGTCACACTCGTGCTCGGTGTGCTGCTGGTTACCTCCCAGCCCCGGGGACACGCGGCATGTTGGGGGCGGCCACATCAATTTAGTCTTCAATGAGAAGCCATGTTTGTTTTTAATGGGGTTTTCTCGCAAAAAAAACCTTATTGTTCAAAACTATCAATTATAAACTGCAGTTTATATGATTGTAATAGAAAAAGATCTCACAATACTTGGATTGAAAGTTATGTAACATACTTAAGTATAGGCAAATCCAAATGTCATGCAGTATGTATTTATTTCCAAGCCTTTACTGTTGATCATTTTCCTCTGATGACTCAGTTGGAATTATCCAGCTTATACCAACTTGTCTTCAACTGTTTAACACTGTAATGCACATGATTTCACAAAGCAGCATTGAAAGTTTGGATTTGGAGAGTGATGGAGATCATGCATGTCTCATATCTTGTTTCTTCCTGTCTGGTCTAACATTTATTGACATGATGGCGGAAAATGATATTTCTGAACAAGAACAGTTAGAGCAAAATGACCTGGGAGACTCCAGAGGCCAGACCACCCAATTCAACACAGCACCCACTCCCTGATGGACTGTATATGTGACGGTAGATATCGCAGCCACAGTTTTAGACATCTCTTACTTTCTTTGTATTTTTAATACATTAGTATGTCACATTGAAATCATATTATGCACAATCTCATTCATTATTTACCCATCATGTATGTATTTGTGTGAATGAGCACATGTATGCATCAGAATGTATGACAGTGACAGAATTTCTTTTTACCCCCACACAGTTTCCTCTATTTTGGGACGTACTCACGGGGCTCCAGTGTGCGTCACAAACTGAGGACTGATGCGCTGTTCCCATCTAAATTAGTCCTGAGGAAAACAGGGCACAAGTGGGGGAGACAGTCTTAAAAAGCGTGTCATCAAGATGGAGGACAAGGGCAGGACAAGGTAACTGTCCGGTTTCCACAAGAGTTCAGGAGTCAAATCTGGAATTTTCCATCTGTACTCATTTCAAGGAAAAACTAAAAAACTTTGATAAACTCAATTTCAGCATTATTGGTAGTTAAAACAAGTAAAACTAGAGAGGTTAAAAAGGATAATTAAGTATTGTCACTCATTATAACGTGAGACAGTTGCTACTGAGAAATGTCAAAGCAGTGTAGCCATTAAACAATTCCATATCATTTCTGTCCATATTTAGCGTATTGCTAACTTCATGCAGGAATAATATAGGCAAACAGATATTACACCCATACTAATTAAATAAAGTTCATTGTTTCTCCCAGGCTTCAAGTGTCCTGAGATTAGTCAACGCAACTTCCTGGAAATGAAGACACCAAATCTATTCTCTTGCAGGGATAATTTAACTTACTTGTAAATTCAACCAAGATATACCTTTCTTGTTTAAAAAGTCAGACATAACTATTTTAAGCCAAATCATTCTCTCACTACCTTCAAATAGCTACTTGTTGACTCAGAAAGTTGTTTTAAATACAAAAAAATGCAAGTTAAATCATTCATTTATATCTCTTTATTGTATTTCTAGCACGGATAGATGGGTAACTTGTGTAGAGTTTCCCACCTGGAATAATTAAGTAAGTGAAATTTTTCTTAATTTCCCAGTAAGGGAGTAATGTGAATACCCACAGAGGGAATGTTGACAGATAAGTTGTTCCTTGTCATGAATCATTCCCTCTTTATGCTGTCTTATTTACAATTCAATACACCACAGGATCGAGTGTTAACATAGGAATGGTTGCAGAAACTCTCTGTGTGACTCATTTTTCAGGTTCATGTGTGCACTTGTTAATGAATTTCTCAGCAAAATGTAGAAAATGCACTTGACTGTAGGCTTTGTGCTACATCAGGTGCAGTTCACATGCGATGAGCATACACAGATAAGATTAATTAATGAACATAGTAAAACAACAGTATTGCAATTATTGTGGTTAGACCTTGGTTGTGTGATTTATATACCGCTGAGCTGTGCTAAAAAAAGCTTGTGCCTAAAATATAAAGAAAAAAAGGTGAGAAGTTGTGCACTGTTGAGTTGGCTCACTATAATGGAACATGGATGTGCAACCTATATATGAAACCATTAATCACAAAAACAGCCTGTCACTGCTGCACATTTCGAATTGTACACCAAGTTGGCCAAGTATAACAAAAAAATCCTCCTGTTGGGCGAAGGTAGAGAGTTTTGAATTGATGGAATAATCAAGTGATACTTTTCTGAACTAATAAATAAGTGACACTAAGAGGAGATACGATGTCTGAAGAGTTGCATCCGAATTCATCCAAAAATCCCAACCGCTTAAAGAGGAAGTTAATGTTTAACTAAGCAAATACTAAGACTGCCAGCATGTATAGGTAATCCAGTAGTGCTTGAAAGTGTGTGACCCTGAAGCTGTAGTCTAACCCTGCTGCTATCAGGTGAGAATATCTGGTGTCTTTTCATTTGAATCTAAAATAAAGCTCAGGTGTTGTTAATCACATGGATGACAGTCAGGAGTGAGTAGGTGGCCATTTTTAAATGTAAACTACGAGATTCTACCACAGCCTTCACAACACATTTAAAGTAGATTGGCAAAAATATTTTTGAGAAAAATGAATGTTTATGATCCTTATTAGACTGAAAAGACTAAAATAACTAGCCTTAAAGACTTTAGACTTTACCAATCCACAGTCAGACAGCTTGTTCTCCAGGCTACACCAAAGCTCCCCACAAAGATCAACAATGTGTAAAAATTCACAAAGAAACTCGAGGCAAAATCCAAGCTAGAGGCTTAAAGCACATCACAATGGTTCATGTTAATGCTCATGTACCTACCATTTGGAAAGCACCAAAACAAACCAGGAAGCATGGCTGAGCCACAGGGAGAAAAGCGCTGCTCTTCAAAATCACTTCTGTCCGTTAGACTAAAGTTTTGTGAATGGATGAGTTTAAAAACGTAATCGTTGTTTTAAAAGAAGAGTCTCATGGTCATGGAAAAAAATAACAAAAAATGCATTTTATTAAGAACTGTTTCAAACAAGTCGGCCCTATTTTCATTATTACATCTGGTTGTGTGTGGGGCTAGGATTAACTGCCCCCACTGCTGTCATTTACTCTGGTCAACAGCACATTGCTTTGCTTCTCTGAGTCTCGGCTATGCCGACTAAGGCAGTAAGGTCATTGATCAGGAAATGGGAGAAATGAACCTTCATGAAGTATTTCTTACCTACGAGAGCAGATCATAATTTATAATAGGAGTTTGCAAGAGACTAACAAACAATGAAACTTAAAGGAAAGATTCAGCGTAAGAACCAGAGCACACAGATTAATCCGCTGGCCTTTTTGATTTAGATTATGCCTTTTGCCACAAAGATATTCCTTGTGGAGAAGCTGAACGAGAACTCAACCCATCCCCCGCACTTCTTCACAAATAAAACAATGCTTCTGGCAATGTTCAGAATCACTATTTCACTTCATATGGATAGTTTTCGAACACCCACATGCATAAAGGCGGTCAGTGGGTAGGACGGGGGTGACTGCTTGCTCTGTGGATCAACTACATGCAGAGAGTGTGTTGGATGTGGTGCTGCTTACGTAATACATTGTAGGAGGCAATTAGAAAAAAAGAAAATGCAATCACTGAAATGTCAGACTCAGCAGGCTTTTGTTCCAGTCACAGCTGACCTCACCACGACAACCCTCTCTCTTACAGTTAAGTACTCCAAATAATAATTCAAAATTGATATAAACAGTATTATGTGAGAAGAAAACAGAACAGCAGTTTTTCCATTGTTAGGTCATTGAAAGATGTGAGCAATAGTCAAAAGAAGATGGATATGCGCAAACATAACCAGAGAACCATGTCAGCATCTGAAATGAAAATCAATTCAACAACTTTAAATTTTGGTTACGGATTGTATTTCAGGGTGGGAAACCTGCTTTCCCTGTGTGGATTTTTCTTCTGTCTTCTCCCTGTCGAATTGTTACCACCTCCTCCTCTCAGATGTTCTCCTCCTCCTCCGTCTTTTTCTCCTTTGTCTCCTTTCCTACATTCAGCCCCTGCCTTCCTGCTGGTCTGCTTCCCTCTATATGCCAGAAGGAAAACATGGAGAAAAAAGTCAAGTTATGTGAATGGATTCACCATCGTGCAAGCAAATGGAAACAAATAAACTCAAAACGGATACGTCTTTGGAAAAAAAGGGTCATTTGAATAACTGTCAAACTAGATTTTCTTAAATCCTAATAAAGCAGAATGAACTCAGTTAGTCATATAGTTTAACAGTAAAATTAATCAACATTTAACCCTGCCAGTGTAACCAGAATAATTAATTTCTTAGCTAGAAGCCCAGACTGCAAAACTGAGCTTAGTCCCATGAAATCTGTTTCCACTGAAATCCCAAGATCTTTACTTGAGTTACATAAAAAGGTTATTTGTCTAAAACTGTCTTGTACAACCAGAATCCAGAAATGTTGAGATGTTCTTTTATATTTGAAGAAAATAAGAACTACAAGACCTTCCAGCTACACAAACTAATTTAATTCACAACAGAACATACAGATGTCTAAACTGAGGAAATGCGACTGTTTTAATGCACAAAATGAGCTCAAGTCAAATATGACGCGTTCTAAAGATCTCAAAATAATTGGCATGGAGCATGTTTACCATGGTGTAGCATCTGCTCTTTATTCAGAACAGTTTGAAGACATCGAGGTTTGGAGTTCCTGCAGTTTTGGTGTTAGAATTTGGGTCAGTTCCTGCCTGTTATTGGTTTCCAGCTGTTGATGAGTTTGTGGTTGTCTTTGATGTACCTTTGCGATTAAAAATGGATCATAAGATCTCAACTGCAGGCCAGCTCAGTTCCCAGACTATCCTGTAAAGCTACGCTGTTGTGAAGGATGGAGTATGAATTTAACATTTTCCTGCTGAAATCTGCAAGGCCTTCTCTGAAACAGATGTTATCTGGCAGGGAGTAAATGTTGCTCTAAAATTTTTATATAAGTACTTTTAACATTCATAGTTCCTTCCAAAACATACACGCTGCCCATTACGTTTGCACTTAGCCACCTCCATACTGTACCATCAGAGATGGCCCTTAGACCACGAGCATCCAGTAAAAGTCCTTCAATGCACAGAGACGTCTCCAGATTGTCTGATCCTTTGACGATGTAATGCACTGTAGATGATGAGCATTTAAAAACATGGGAACATTGATTTTAAACTATTCCGCTATCTTTTTACACACCGTTTCGCAGATTGGCGAGCCTCTGCCCAGATTTTCCTCTGAAAGGCTCTAGGACATCCCTTTTATTCCTAATAATGTTCCAGACCAGATACCAGTTAGTATAATCATTTGCTAGATGTTCAGCCAGATTTTCTGTTCCCCCATTTGTTCCCCCATGCCAACTATTTTGAGTCCTGAATTGAGCATTACATTTGACACGAGCTCAAATGTCTCAGCTTAAACATGTTCTGTACTATATTTTCTGTTGTAAATAAAACATTGGTTCATGTGATATGAAGGTCTTTTTTTTATTTTAATTAAAAAAAAACACCTCGAGTCAGGTCATACTTACTGTATTCTTGTCTGATTTTCAGAAAATAATTCTTATTACTTGTCCTGTACAAAGCCACATGTTCATATTATTTATCACAAGCAGAACCTGTCTGACCTGATCAGTTTGTTCCCCGGTTTCCTCTGCCGTTGGGTGGAGTTCTGTCCTCTCGGGTCCTCTTTGGTGAAAGAAAACTGAGGTGAGGGATAACTGGTGAGGAACTGAGATAGGTGCACATCTTTGGCTTTTTCCTTCAGGGCTCGTGCCTCCATCTAACCCTATCGTCTGCAACATCTTCTCTTACACCAACTACAACATCCTCACTGCCTCGGGTCCCTCTCATTCACACCATGCTGCTTTGCTGTGGCTAATATTCTGCCCTCCCCTTTCTGGGGGTTATACCTCTACCACACTACATTTCCTCCACCTGTTCACTGCTCTCTCAACAGATCATGTCGCTTGCAAACATCATAATCCATGGAGATTCCTGTCGAACCTCATTTTGGCTACACAAAATACTAATTACACTTTGTGTGACCTATAGTGGTCAGAGCAGGCGGGCAGAAATCCAAACAAAATAATATAAATTAAATTACTAAAATGCTGACATAGAGAAAGATAGTTCAATTTAAGCTTTGCAGAGAAAAAGTTCTGTTGCAACGAAAGGTCGAAAGTTCCTGGTCTGCTTTTTTGAAGCTTCCTTACGTAAAAAGACTGAATAAAAAATAAGTGTGTCAGCAGAAAGAGTCTGGGAGAAGATCAGAACCGTTTATGCATGTATCATTATAATCAGCAGCCATCTCTTTATAGGACTGCCATGGCATATGTCTATATTCAGATTTTGAACTTGAGTTATAAGAAATTCCTCTAACATCTGCTTACCTTAGCTATTTCTGAAAGGTATGCCCGCCTCTCATCGTTGGTTTTATGAAATGCCTGATATGGGAAAGAAACAGGAAACCATATTGTCACGTCTTTCCAATACAATTACTGTGTCAGAAATCTATTTGCTCCAGCGTGTAACACTTGGAATTTGTTTGGAGAGTGTGTATTCGAGGAGTCCTCACTGTTAATGAGCAAGAGATTAGGGATTACTGGTTGCACATGCTGTGTGTTAAACCTTTATTTAACTAATATCTCACACTCTGCTGAGCAGAACAATACACAAAGAACCATGTAGTTGAACTAAGAGTAGTGCCGGACAAAGGTTGAGAATAAGTTTTACACCAACTGGAAAACAAAACCACGCACAACAATACTGTCTGCCAAATCTCTTTCAATCCACAGCTAATGACGGTCATTTGTGACCGAAATAATAATTAGATGGAAAAACCTAAAGCTGCTTGTCTTAAAAACACTAAAACTAGACCAGCAGACATTGTGACCCTTACAAATCCCCCCTCCCCCCCCTCACTGCGCTTTGTCTACCACAGAAACAGCTGAGAGACAAACCTTTCCCTCCTGCTCGATTTGAAGATGACAATCCATCAGGTGACTCTGGAGGTCAGACTTTTCCTGTGTCAGGAGTTTCAGATGCTGTTTAAGCGTTTCCTGTTGTTAAAGAGTTTTAATTAATTGCACATCTCCATATAAAAAGGTCTCACTGTGCTGATGACTCATTAAAAAAGCGACACGTGGTTGTGTAACACCCGGCTAACTGCGAGGATCAAACAATAACAGGGAAATTAATGCCGAAAACAGGAGTGCGAAACTGGGTTAGGCTCATTCATAATTCATCAAGCATAAAAACGCACGAGTGCTGAGACGTGGCGAGGTTATTTCATTTTAACGGTATTAAATTGGAGCATGCTTCCGGCTCTACCGATGTACACCACACTTTAGGAATACTCTACACCCCTCTCAACGCTCATCTTACTTTCAGCCTCACTGTTTGTCTGCATATCTTCAATCCGAAATCTTGCAGCCACTTCTTGAATACACTAATGAACATCTGTTAGCTCTGCCTCTAGGCACACAGACACATGCATGTTTATACTGCATTGTGCAGCCCTTCAGTGCATGGCTTGTAAATGTATGTGTGTGTTAAAGCATTGTAATTAGGGTGCATTACTCTCCCATGGTTTATAATCCTGTGATTACAGTGCTGTGTTTAAACTCTGTTTTTTTTTTTCAGCATGCATCAAGTAGAGGATGGAGAGCAGCTGGCATTACCATCCACTCTGTCCTGTCTGCCCTCAGTTTGTATCTATAGCTCTCTCTGCTGGTGTGTATTTTTCAAACAGAGAGAAGAGTGTCTTGGACTGAACAAACTCATAAAATACCTTGAATAAAGCAAAATAAATCAAGTAAACTCTCTAAAGAAAATTCTGATGTTTGCACTTACTATTGACATGTCATCATATGATCTGATAGAGGCCAGTCGATCTGTAAAAAACAAGCAAGTATCAAGTTGCACACAACACCCTGATTTCCAATTAGTCCAATTCATTTTGTACTTGTTTTCCTTTCCCTTGCAGCATCAAATAAATATTTTTGTCACCATTTTGCATCTGTGGAAATGTGCACATATTTTTGTGGTTTTTGTGTTTCTTTACAGAACTACAAACTGCACAACTGTAGTGTTACATTTACAATTAGTATCAATCTACCTGTACAAAAACTACCACTTAGTTTAATAAAAATAAAATAAAAAAACACTGAAATGCACATATATTTGATGGACTGTCACATAAAAATAAATGTGTGTTTGATTTTATAGTTTGAGTGCTGTTTACAGCCCAACCCACCCCCGTTTCATCTCTTTAAAACAACTTACCCATGGGGTTTCCTCTAATTTCCTCCAGCCTCTCATGGACTACAGAAATCTGCCTCTCCAACTGTCCGTTCAGCTCTACCTGTGTCTCATACCTCGTCCTCCACTCATTTCCTGACATAAACATGAATCTGTCATTAGTCTCGCCACACAGTGGAGCTACAGCTACGGCCTCCTGCAGACTCACCCTCCCCATCAACGCTGCGGAGTCTCTCCTGCAGTTCAAGCATAGTGCTGCGCAGATCTGCAACCGACTCTTCAATCATTTCTCTACAACCAAAGTTCCAGAAGAAGATGCCATTTTTCCACTGCGTTCAACCTGAACGTTCAATGTTTTCAGCAGTTTAGCGGGAAACTACCGGGAGGGAAAAAAACTCACTTGGTTTCTTTTTCTTCCTCCAGCTCTGCCTGCAGTCGTGCTAAATCGTATTTGCTGTAGTCGTTGTCTTTAGCCATTTCGGAAATTTAACAGACCAAACGTTTGTTGGTGTGGTTTCCATGGAGACCTCTATTTCCGGCTTGTTGAGGGAGTGTCGCAAATAAAACAGAATAAAGACACAGAGCATCTTCAATAAATCAAACTTTTTTTCTTCCTTTTCTTTTACAAGTCATTTATATCGTTAATTTAGTGCCACTGAGTTTAAAACCACGTACGATGCTAATGTGTTCAAAGTGACATTTGATTTAGTGTTAACAAAGGAAAGGGAACAGATGTTGCTTTATCACGCAGTTTCACTGTGCGTGTGTGCAACAGTAGACTACCAGATACCCGAATAATCTACTAAACATTCATAACACATGGATAAAATAACAAGCTTGTATACATTTGAACAGTAGGTGGGCATTAAAAGTTTCACAAAGCAGAAAAAACAGAATGACATTTAGAACCATCAACTTAGAAACAGGATAAGCAAAACTGCACTTTAACTGATTACCAGCTGTTTTACATCCACATTTAATAATATTTTAAATTACGTGAAGATAACATGGAATAACAAAAAATAAGCATCCTGTAGACAATTATTTCTTCTTCTTTTCTTCCTCTTTCTTCAGCTCCTCCTTCTCTGCATTTTGTGCATATTCCTCCTTTTTCTGCACCTCCTTCCCTTCGGTTTCTGATGCCTGTCCATTTTGGTGACCAACCATAGCCTTGGCTGTCTTCTTGCCAGTTGTTTTCAGGATGGCTTTGATGCCAAGATTGTCAAAGTTGTATGCAGTCAAACCAAGGTTGGCCACTGACCGGAGACCAGTGTCTGTGGCTTGGCCTGCGTCATCCCCATACCTTCACCACAAATAAGGTAGAGTTGGGGGAGAGTGGTGAAGCGGAAAAGAACACATGTAAATACAAATGTGTACAGGACCTCTGTAAAAACCTCATCAAAACACTTGTGGCCAAGAAATACAGTCGAAATATCTCATTGTAGCTTTTTATTAATAAACTTCAACAAAAAAATCTACAAATCTAAGGAACAAAAAGGGAATCATCGCTGAACACAAGCTTGACATTTAGTTAGGGCGAACATAGGCAGAGCCAGAAGGATGCACACCAAGAGCACACATGCACACTGAAGCTGTGGTGCAAGCAAAATGTTAGCTAGCGGGGCCAAGGATTTGTATGTCTACACAGGAGGCACTCTTACACAATGTTGTACTTCACACTAGTTTTCAAAGCACTCGCAGCACAATAAATATTCCCTGTAGTTATGTATATAACAGAGTGAAAACAGATTGATTCCTATAAATAAATATCAAGTTGTATTAAAGATTTCACATAAGTGTATGAGGACATAAACTCATTAAAAAAGTCAGCAAATCA
>JBBDHI010000016.1:11672452-11685659 GCA_037177115.1 Craterocephalus stercusmuscarum
TGCATCTGATCCTTAAACATCAGAGGGCTCTGGGGAAGGAAACACTGGTGAGACAGACAGAGAGAGAGAGAGAGAGAGAAAGAAGAGAGAGAAGACCAGAGAAGAAGAGAGAGGGCAGAGCAAGGAGGGAGGAAGGGAAGGGGAGGGATATGGGTAGGGGTAATGGAGACAGAACAGATGGGACAGACGGAGGGAAGGGAAAAAGGAATATTAGTGGGAGCTGCAGGGTCAGAGCAGGTACACACACTGAGGACGACTTGAGAACCGGGACAGGAAGAGGCACTGGTTGGTTGGGGATCAGGACTGACGGGTTTGGGTTGACATGAATGGCTCTTATGTAGAGACACTGAGGCCTCGTGCTGCTGATGGTAGCAGGGAGGACAAAGAGGCTAAAACTTCAAAATATAAACATCATTACATACGACTGTATGTAATAAATGTCATAATATCTTGGGAATGAAGTCATTCAGTAGACTCATCATTAAAATGAATGATGTTGCGACATAATAATTTAAATCAATGATATTAAAAGGACAAAATATCAATATTGTGACAAACGCACAATGTTAGTTATTCCTAACCTAAAAAACCCTCAAAAATAATTCAATAATCAATAATAGTCCTACTTAAAATAAGTAGCATCGATTTTAAATATTATATTCCAACTTATCTTTTAATGAGGTGTTTAGTATTAAGGTAATGTTGCAGCTAAAGATGGTTGGGTGATTTTTTTCTCCCGAGTCTTTGTGAATGAATATATGGACAAACACACAAATTTTTGTAGTTTTACTACAGTTGTTGACGCACTCTCACCAGGTGCATGGCAGAGGAGCGCGGTGGATGTGGCTCTATCAGCAGCTGGGACGGGACCTGACCGGAGGCTTGAATCTGGGCCTCTATCACCTGCAGATGGAGACAGATAGACGAGGTTAACACAGGAGAAAAAGGAGGTTACTGAGATTTTAGAACCACAGAAACAAGCTTATATGAGGCTCTTTTCCTCTTACCTGAGTCTACATGTAAATACTCGCTTCATGATCTCTATGTATATAAAATTCACAGCAATGGAAAACTACTTAAACACTTCCTCTGTGGGAGAAACTCATGAGCCGGAGATCTCAATACTGTAATCAGCACAACATGATCATTTCTAAATCTGCTTGCGGTGATGTGTTGACATACAAACCTACCTCACGCTGCAACACATCCAGATTGTCCAGAGTGACTGCTCCTTCATAGGACAAGAAGTTGAACACATTGAGAGCTCGCACAGCTTCTGGGCCTCGCTGCTTGTAGCCAAAAATTAAGTCAATCCACTGGTGGAGCTGGCACGACACAAATTCGCTCTCCAACGCCTGGATGGAGGGAAAGAGGCGGAGCGAGGAAGGAAAAGGGTCAGATTCTCTCCAGAGGACTCTGACAGCTGTCGTCGGGTTTTTACAGCGTTGCCGCCTCTCACCATGCGATTAATCCGGACGAAGTCTTCAGGCTTCTTGGCCCAGGCAGGAAGCTCCACGTCGCTCACAGGAACTGCATCATCACGCACACCGAGCTCATACTCATTACTGTTGACAAACATCTCTGGCAAGTAGTAGAACTCTGGGATCAGCTCCTGTTTGGCAGAAAGGAAACAAATTTACTCGTTCGCTGAAGTTTATACCGACAGCTTGAATAAATCTGCAGGCAGTCAGCTGCACTGATTTTATTAATCATACCCAGCAGAGGGTACGGCACGTCCTGCTTATAAATGCTCTCTGAGTTGAAAATTTTTTTTCGTTTAGTCTGAGATCTAATGAACTGTTTTGACTTTTAAAGCAAAGCACATCCGACACATACTTGTTTGACAGGTTTCAGAAGAAAAACTAAAGAAATGATGCTGAAAAATTATATGTTTAATTTATATTATTACGTTTCCGTCTCTTAATACAAGTTGGTTGTCCCTTTAAGGGAGTAGTTACCTTGACATCAGCCGTGTCCCGCTGGCAGTTCCTCCACGCACGGCCGATTCCAGAGAAAGCTCTCTCCGGATGGTCGAACTTACCATCGTTAGCGTTGAGGAAAAATGTGGTAAAGGGCTCCTACAGACACAGAAACAGGCAAAGTCATTTCACTGGAAGCCTTGGAAGTATTTCTAAATGCCTTTTAATGAATATTATAGCTTATAAGTGTATTAAAACTGGAAACTCACTATTCTGAGCATCCACATCAGAGTTGAATGAGCAGTGGAGTATAAGGTTGTATAGTGGTGAGGAGGTGTGCTGTCATCGTCCCACGTCTCGTAGCGTTCTGCATAAAATGCTGCCCGCTTTGGATTCAGTGCACCGATTGGCTAGAAGGTAGGATTGCTTTACGTCAGTGATGACAAAATCAAGTTTTATCTCACATTATTCCTTAAAATAGTCTGTGTGATAAGGAGAACTAGCAGGGATCTTAGCCGGGTGAGTGGGTGGGAATGTGAGGACACATTCCTGCCAAGCCTTGTATATTACAGACAGTAAATATTCCTGCTTTGTATTCAGTATATGTATTGTAGTACTGGTTAGAAGATGTGCAATTTGCAGAAAGAAAGTGTATGAAGTGTTGTGTATCTGAGCGCTGGAACCTTGGAAAGGTCTCTGAAGTTTCCTGGCAGAGTGAGATCGAGCTCCTCTGAATCATAGTTTGTCAGGACCCAGGGGAAGACAGGGTACTGGTTCAGGTCGTTATAGGTCCTCCCTGCAGGGGCAAAGGTTAAAGCACAAGTTTTAGTTTTACATTGTGACCGTTGTGGTGATTGTTTATGTGCTGCATTGAACACTGAGAAACTATACAGCAGATTATTATGACGACTTCAGAAGTAAAGAACTTGAACTTGTTTAGGTTATACTGTATGATGTCCTGCAATGGTAACTGCTATTATCCCCGTCGCTACATCTACTACCTACCTACACACTACAATACCCATGATGCCCTAAAGCATGACAAACCAGGAATGCCGAGGCAAAGCTGGTGCTGTCCAGCTCTGAAACAGCAAGTACAGCTGAAAAGAGCGATGCGGCAGACACCGTGTGAGTATCAGAAACTTGGTCTGCTTATCTTTATTTATGGAAATATTATGTACGGAAATCTAACTTTTCTCTGCAAATTATGTCCACATGTGCTTAAAAAACTCAGAACACCAGTTTTGTCAACTTTAGCTTGAAAAGAGGTGGAGTTGAAACATTTACCCAGTAAGAGAAGACATCTCACAATACTCCTAGACTTTGCATAACTTTTTTTCTTGCTTTAAATTTAGGAAGAGTAAGATGAAAGTAGCTGTTTTACAAAAAATACATATAAAAAAGAAAATAAATTTCCTAAAAAAAAGTTATTTTCGTACATTGTCTGTATGCATATCTGTTTTATGTGACAGGATTTAAGGTCTAATACTGGTATAATAAATTTAATTGCCAAATGCAACATTTTCTCAAGTTCAGTCTTTCACTTTTAAATGAAAATTGACATGAACTGAACTCTAAACTCTTTCAAGACAAGGAGGAACTTACTAAATACAGTTTATTGATAAGAGGACATTCTAATAGACTTTATGGACTTTTCCATCAAACATCTGACTAAAGCAGCTTTATGCAACAGCAGAAAAATTAACAGATCATTTTTCAGACGGCTAGAATGTTAAATTATACCGTCAGAAGGACTTGGGTTTGTGGAGCAAAAATCGTAACAAAAGATAGATTTTACCAAACAATGTAAAAACATTTAGAAACAAATATTTGCTCATTTAAATCAACATACATATAATCCACGTAAACATAACCAGTCTTTATGTTTGCTGCATTCATTGGTCAAGATATAATGACACAGATTTTTTTTCTATATTTATTGTCATTTTATCTCTTTTCACAAAAAAGGCCACAAAATTATATCACAAAACAAAGTATTTTTCTTATCTTTCTTCTGTCTATAGCCTTGCATTGACTATCTAAAAGTATTTAGGGGCACACTTGGACCATATTCTTCTAAGCAAATAACATTTTCTTCTTTTCAATATAACATTACAAATTAAAGAATAAAATATTTACGTCACACAAATATTGAGACCCAGTTTTTATGAAACATGATTTTATTTCTCCCCTCTCTCCTTTTCTGAAATGTTCACGCTCAATGAGGCTGGACGCCTGCTCAGCTATTTTCAGGCTTCATCAGAAACGCTCATTTGGGTTCAGATTCATGATAAGACTCATGCGGTCTTCCTTCAGTGGTACGCTTCAGCTCATTGTTTTGTTGAAATGTGAAACTTCACCTCAGTCTGAGTTTTCTCTCAGGATTGCTCTTTTTTGTTTTTTTAATCTCAGTGCCTGGTTTCCTCCACATACTCGCTTTATTCCTCCTGGTCTGACCCATTTAGTGCATTGCCAGCGAGCCATTGTGTGTCTGATAAGCACACAGTTTGGCTAGACAGCCAGACCAAGGACGTCTGTTGATAGTCGCTGGTCTCCTTTATTGAGAAAAAAATAAGAGCTACATAAAATGTGGGACCTCATATAAAAAGCTGAGTCTTAGTTAAGACGCGGGTAAACTTGCTTTATGTTGCAAAAGTATGAGGATTAGACATGAGTGTCACAACGCTGTGGATTCCTGTCCAAAAGGATATTGGCCGGGTTTCCCAGATAAGAATGTTCGTAACATTTAATAACGATCTTACTGTAAGAAGATCTTACCAAAGAAAGAGCGCTAAGTTATGACTGTTTCCCAGATGCCTTCTTAGTGGCGTTCTTTAGGTCCTTCTTAAGAACTCGCTCTAAGATCTTCTTAACAGAAGCAATCGAGATCAGGCGCATCGATTAACAACCGGTGAATCAGCTCAGACGGCAGCTGCAGCGCTAATATTCCAACTAATACGCTGCTGCTGGTCTGAAAACGGCCAAGTTTTATTTAACAGCAGCATTAAATCAGGAAATAAAGCAGGTAGCCCATAAAACACCCTGCGGGAAGTTCACTGCACACATAGGCTACAAATGGCGCAATCAACCAATAAACAGGGCAAGTGCGCACCAGCCTTTACCCCAGACGAGGTGTCCATCCTCATTGAAGAAGTGTCGAAACATAAAGGGACGCTGTTGGTTTTCTACAAGAATATGCTGTAAAGCACGTGTGGACGTTCATACAGTATAGAGTCAAGGATGGAGATGAGCTTCATTATCTGACACCTTCCAGGACCTGATAAACGTTCTTAGGAAGATCTTAGCGCAAAATTTCCTTATTGTAGCTGGAAAAAACCCAAGACAACGAAATGGGAAAAACTCTTAAAGGGTCTGAAAAACTTTTTCCATGATATCATATCACCACTAATACCCTTTTTTCACCGAAACAGCAGAATGAGAGCTTGTATATTCATTTTACCTGCAATGGTGTTGAGGAACATGAGGTACTCAAAGTTGGAGATCTCTCTCCTCTGCCAGCGCTGCGTCATGTTGGACGACTTGAAGAGCTGACGCGGGGTGGCCAAGGAAATCCGTCTGAGAGGCAAACACACATCTAAGTATTTTAGATTTTTTTATCCTGCTTTATGAAGGGAAAAGCTTCATTGAAAAGACCTGGCTTGTGGTAGTCCATAACTCGTTCC
Organism: Craterocephalus stercusmuscarum; assembly: GCA_037177115.1. Lineage (NCBI taxonomy): Eukaryota > Metazoa > Chordata > Actinopteri > Atheriniformes > Atherinidae > Craterocephalus > Craterocephalus stercusmuscarum. The sequence continues at coordinate 11,678,055 of JBBDHI010000016.1, forward strand.
AACCCCCACCCGCGGGAGGCTGTAGACCACCCTTTTAACTGTGGCCTGGTCGGGGAAGTTAAACATCACGGACGCTGGAGAGGAGACGAGACAAGATACAGTCAACATGTCGAGAACATAAAGCCACAGCCAATCACTCACCTAAAGCCGCGGGTACAGCGAATAAAAGGAGCTATTTCCCTCCAACAACAGGGCTTACTTCTCTCTGTGCAGTGCAGACATTTTATATCGGTGCAAAAAAGACAAGACTCACTTCTGTTGGCCATGAAAACTTCCAGGCCTGTGTTCTGCAGGAGGTAACGTCTGGAGAAAACAGCTCGGATCTCGCTGAACATCCATTTGCCGTGCAGCCCCTCTGTGTAAGCCAGAACCTGTGGAGGACGGCCATGATTAAACAAAAGACTTTTTCTTGTACGGTAAACGGCACGAGCAGAAATCTGCCACGCAGTGCCTTTATTTTCTCTGCTTCTCCGGCAATCGATCAGTAATAAAGATCTTTTGCTCTCACTTTAGCGTCTGTCTTCTTGAACGCAGCATCCTCTTCATCAACCTCAAAGTAGATCTCAGTCGTGGTGATGGACAGAGTGCCTCGAGCCACCACCACCGGAGCTACCAACTGAGCTGGAGTACTGAGAACCACAGGACCTGAGAAAGTGAACAAATAACTCCGGCATTAACACTTGAGTTGTTCACAACACAGTGACAGTGAGTGTATGTGCTACACGGAGAGGTAAAATAGCACAAAAGGCAGGAGAACACAAAAAAAATGTTGGAATTGATCATTAATTTGCGTCTAGGTTGCCAGCTGCTGCGATTCAACGACCAGGCAAAAAGTCAGCGAGGATCCATTAGATGAAGCTAGTTTAAATAGGATCAGAATCTGTTTTTAGTAAATGATCACTTCATCATCGTGAGTCTGATAAATCAGCTGGTTGGTTAGTGCAGCTGTAAACAAACCATTTAACTGCCCAACTTGCCTTTGGAGGTAAAAAGTCTTGGACGGAAACGTACTAAAAGGAAGAGTCATACAGAGTTTACCGTTTAGCTGGACTAAAACTCTGAGTTCTGCTTGCGTGTTTTACATGTTTGCAGCTCACCAGCAAGATTATCGATCTCCTTCTCCTGCAGCAGACTGACAGCATCATCGTCTCCCTCCAGCATCAACTCCGCCTCCGGGTTCTGGGTGACCACTGACTGGCTGCGGAAATTCTTCTTTGACTTCACTCCCTCCTCCTCCTCCTCTGTGCCTGTCAGTGTGTTTTCAAGAGGGTTTAAGAAAAGGTGCCCAAAGTATGAATAGAGTACCGTATTTCTGGATGAGTGAGCAGTGCTGACCGTAGTCGTCCAGAGCTTTGAGTGACACGTCCGCATGCGTCGAGCCAAAAGCATTTCGCACAAATCTCCGTCTTCTCCTCAGGTCGTCCTCCCAGTAGTCCAGGCGCCAGAAGTCATGAAATTGGCTGATGACAGAAAAAAGGGGAGGGGCCATCGTGAAGATGTGGGGATGATTTGGAGGTTAAAGGTAAAGATTAAGCTGCATGTCAAATTTTTCAATTGACTTTCCAAACTAATTTCCTTCATCCATCATTGGGATAAGGAAAGTGTGATCGTGGAGGCTTTTCCAACTCTACAAATACCAACACTTAACAACCTAAGTATGGAGAAATTCACAGAAAACATACTTATAAATCAAAGTTTTAGAGGATGATATGATAAAAAGGCAAGCTTTGCTTAAATCATGCAAGAGTGAGTGAAAGTCTTCAATAAGCAATGTGAAGATTAAAAATATTCGGGGCTAAAAAACGTCAAACGCAAAGTTAAATCAAATTTTCTTTTTAATCTGACAATGAGGATTCCAGTAAAATGCAGATGAATTGAGGACTTTTTGAGGACAGTACATTTTAAAAGATAAAAAAAGGCGGGGACAAATGCAGTCCTGGCCTGTAGCTGCACAAACAGAATACAGCCTCTTTGCTCAAGTATGAAATAAATCATCTATCTGAATGCGACGCATGCTGAGATAAACTATTTAATTCATCAGCAGTGACAGTGAGGACAGGCTTCAGATGCTGGACGTCTTCCTGCTCTTTCACAAGATGAGAGTAGCTGTGCGCCTGGAGGCAGATCAGGATAACGAGCTATCAAAGATTTAATAAGTGGATGTAGATGTTAAATTAGGACATCAGTCTTATACAACTATCAGCAGTCACTTCTGTGCTTCATCTTTGCATTTTTGCTGATTTTATTGAATAATTCATATCATTGAAAAAAAAAAAAAAAAAAAAAAACAACAATCAAGGCCCACAGATGTGATTCGAGTCACAGCAACCTGAAAATGTCCCTGAGTGTAAGGTCACACATCCTCACCTCTGCGACATTGCCCCCCATGCTCCGTGCTTATTGGTCAGGATGTTGAGGATTTTCTGTTTCAGCTGGTTGGCAGTCACATGATCTCTGTGCTTCGCGGCGCTGATGAGGTGATCGCACATCTTCTCCTCCTCTCTCCGGTCCGCAGCGTACTGGGCACAGTTAGACTGAGCGACAACAGATGAAGAGTTTAGTACAGGACGGAAACTGGGAGAAACAAATGATCGTGATGTCAGACACGAGCAGGACAAAACCGTCATCTCTAGATGCAGAAATAAAGAAATGCAAGAGATGAAATACCGGATGTAATGAAGTAACTATGCCACCATGGTTAGCTTGTTCTTCACACCTGAACTGAGTTGTTTTATGTAGATCGAATCAACTAAAGGAGTGAGCATTTGTGTTGCAGCTAATAAACACAACATGCATAAAATGAGCCAGAGGAGGAGAATGAATACAGCTGTTTAAAAAACAGCCTGTTTGCTTCAACATACCAGGAAAAAAAATGTATGGACACAGTCGTTGTTTTTATAACAGCACATATACATCGCAGGTATTTCCTGCCGGTTACGAATTTGCTAGAAGTGGTCCTGCTACAATTTATCAACGTTATTAACATACAGAGAACTTGTTGCTATGTGTAACACACATTTTCAGTCATTTCATCGTTCAAATCAAACTGATCTTCATCAGGCACAAGTCTGAAGTGATGAAGGATTAAAGACTATGGAGAAAAATGAGGAAGAAAGAGGAGCATACAGAGATTCCTGCATTTGTTAATAAAACTCGAAGGAGTCCCTGTTCTTGTATCTATGAAAAATCATCATCAGTCAACCCCCCTTTATCAAATCAACCTTGAAACAGCTGTAGTTGTATTGGTCTACTGTTTGTTTTTTTTAGTTAAATATAAACTCTTTTCTTTTTTTTTCAGTTTTTTCATTTGAAAAAAAAATTCTGCATCTGTTCCTGAATTAGAGTCATTAATAGTGAATCCTGAACCTTTTTTCTATTTCTTTAGGACATCACTTTCTGAACGTGTTCATCCGCTGCAGAAAGGGATTTTTCTCTTCTTTTGCCCTCATCTTTCCAGTTTTCTCAGTTTTTCAAGACACACTGAACACCTTTTTTAAATATGCGACCTCTTCAGTTAATATCTCTGGTAATCTCATCGTCATTGCACCTTAATACTAGAATTGGTGAAACATTTACATTTGGTATTTTTAGATGCAACAAAAGAAATCTGAAGAAATAATAATAACAAATAACAAATAATGCATCTTTGTGACAAATAAATTAGTTCTTTCTTAAAGTAGAACTACATAACTTTAAAACTTCTAAACTCTGTGCTTCTGTCTTGGTTTGATGGCACATTGACATTTATCGTCTACATTTAAGGAGCTGTCGTTGCAACTACAAAGCTGTTCACAATCCAGGTAATCACTTAACATGGAAATGCAGCCACTTTATGGGAAAAGCAAATGTGGTAGCACCTCAAATTCAGCATGTTTGTGCACATCCTCGGCCCTCTGTCTGTTCAGGATGAACTCTGCTTCATTGGCAACACGCACAATGTGATCCTTCATGGCATGGCACAGCAGTCTGGTAAAGGAGGGGGAAATGTAGGTTACAGAAGTTGACAAAATGCTGGTAATGTTTTTATTAACAGAAAATTGTAACTGGATTGTAATCAGTCTGGTCTATGAGTTTAGCTAAAACCAGTGTGTGACTGTAGTGCAGATTGCACGACATCTGTTTCCTTGTAAATGACATTTTCCCCGTAATTCTCCAACAAAAAACGCGTCAGACACATTTTTAAACTTTACTGCAGTTTAATCATCCAACTTCCCGCTGAACATGTGTATCCCCACATACTAATCCTGGCAAGGCTTTCATTAAGCCTTCATTACATCTAATGGTTATATAGCACTGATAGCACGTGGCTAATATGTGAGTCACAGGACTCGTACGGAGTGAAAGTCAGTGAAATGGATTACCTTCCCTCATTGATGAGCTCGATGAAGGCCAGTCCAGCATTCTTCTGAATGGAGTTCTGCCACTCCTGAGTACAGAAGATACATAAAAATGATCCCTGCTGGGTGCAGAACAGGACTGTGTCGCATGAAAATATAAAAGTCGTTTTACGTTAAAATACAATTTCTGTTCATCAAATTCACAAGTATGTAGACAAAAATAAAATCTTTGTGTTTTCATTTGGCTTGATGGTGATTTAAGATTTAAGAGTCTACGACAGGAAATAAACCTCGGTAAATCCAGCCAGGGTAAGAGTTATGTGTGTGGTCACCAAAGCCGTGCTTCACTGTAATCACTGTTACATCATCAAAGACCGGCTGGAAGAGCTAAGTAGGATGTTGTGAGTAATCGGCCTATCAGCAAGTAAGAAGCGTGAAATCTTACAAAAGCTTCATTCAAAGAAAAAATGATGAGCTTTGTCAATGTAAACAGTGAACACTAGCACAAAACGGCTGCACATAAAGATGAAGAAGTATCTCAGAGATATCAAAGTATCAATGCAAATGCATCCATCTGTGCCTTGGCCGGCGTCTCATGTGCTTGTGCACATGGGAGGAGAGACTTCCGAGCAGGATAAGAGTGTTGTTGAAAGCCTGAAACTATCAGAGCTCCATTAGCTCCTCTGCCTCTTATGGCTATCTCCTGTTACACCCCCCACCATCCCGAGGATCGATTTCTGGGCTCGAGTATGCTCTCCTGGGCCTCTAATGGCAGACAAGGCCGGAGCCTGTGGTAATACTATACATGCTGACGAGCAGCCACCCAGAAGAGTGGAGGGGAGACAAAAGGAAAGGGAGCAGTGGGAGGAAAGGGCAGAGTGGCTAATGGCAGAAGATGAAAGAAGCTGCTTCAGAAACAGGGAGTTGAATTTGGTCAAAAAAGAAGTGGCTGATAATGCGGCTGGTGATGGAGCAGGAACGCAGGAGAGAAGACAGCAGAAATACTGCAACAAAGTTTAGGAAATTGAGGTAGAGGAAAAAAAAAAACTGAAGGGCGACTTCAAGAACAAGAGCTCTCCTGAGGCACGATCCAAGAAAACAGAGAAGATGGGAAAGAGACTTCATGACTTCAAAGGAAACTGGTCACCGGCACCATCTGAGGAACGCTGATGTAATGGTGAGTGTCTTTTTTACATTATTCACAAAAATCTAAAGACTGGCTTCCTCATAGATTAAACTGTAAGGGTTTTGTGATTTCATTTAGGTTTTTTATTGTTAGTCAGGTTTATTAAAAAAAAAAGTGTTTTTAGTAGCGTGCTTTTGGCCTTGATATTGGAGAGAAAAAACTATGATGTAACGATGCATATTAGCTATTATATTACATCTGCAATGCGCTCATTACATAGTCAGCCCTGCTCTACAAAACAGATCCCTAACCCCACAGATTCGTGTGTGTGTGCGCAAACTTTACAGATCAAAAAACAAACAAAAGACTCTCATAACTTTTTTGAAACATGAGCTGAACAGGATGTTTCAGAAAAGGGATCTAGGGACAGTAAAGTGAGACAGAGAGGAGGAGGGACGGGTCACCGACCTGAGAACAGAGCAGCATAACGAGCTCCACCACAGACGTGCTGGACTTCATACACACCAGACCTGCAGCACAGACACAAACAGCACCGTCAGGAGCCTCTCTTCCCTCGCCCATCACGGCGAGACACAAAAACATCATCAAAGGAGTTACTGAAGTGTCAGCGCTATCTGCTATCATGTACAGTCATCAGAATCAAAAGCATGCCACAGGGAAGACAAGAAGAAGACAAGAACCAAACAGTCAGGAAAGTGGGGATACGGGGGGGAAGAGAAGAAGAGAAGGAGAGAAGGAGAGAGGGGAAATCAACACTAAGACGGTGGATCACAAAAACAGGACACCAGGAAGCAGGTGGACCGGGATTCGGACTGCAGCACATTTAAGACAAACTATAAACCACGTTCTTCTAAAAGTGATCTAATCTGATCTAAAATCACCAACATGCCTGACTAGCTGCTTTCGAAACGGTGCAAGATGCTGACGTCGTACCTGTTTGACGAATGAGTGAAGCAGCCAGCTCACAGACACCCAGCCACTCTCACACAGCAACACACCCACCTCACCCATTCCTTCCTCTCGCCCACAGACATCACAGTGAGGGACAGTGAATGAGGAGACTCCACAGAGAAAGACGCCAGTTAGAGAAAAAGGAGCCGTGTACAGCACCTGTACCTTCTATGAGCAGTTCCTGCCCATGGCTACCCAGCAGCGTCCTTGACAAGAAAGGAGCAAAATCCACAAAAATCTCTCGCAGCAGGGGGGCCACTTTCTCCAGAGCACGCTCCAGCTTGGTTGTGATGCTGTGGCGGAAAACAGGGGGTAAAAAAAGAGAGGGTGAGGAGAAAGGAGTGATTAAGATAAAGACATACAGATGAGGGTAAAAAAGAACACATGCAAGAAACAGAGCAAGGAAAACATGCATGAGAGAAATGAGCAGGGACAGGTCAGAACGAGGGAGGGAGTGAAGAGCACGATCGTAAGAGGGACAGATGTGAGATGGACACAGAGGAAATATATTAAACAAAAACAAAAAAACAGAAGAGAACGGAGCAAAGTGATGGTTTGATGTGCTAGCGGTATGTCTGGGTTAGTACCGGCAAAAAGCTAAACTTAGCACTGTGGAATGACTGAAGCAAGAGCACTGACGGCTAAATCTAAGAAGATGCCCGTCACTAAACGGAAAAATTATACCCTGTACCGCACCTTCACGTGCCTTTTAAATGTTGTGCATGCGTACAGGTACTACTTGGAAAATTAGAATATGATGAAAAAGTTGCTTTATTCAGGCAATTTTAACATAAAAGGTGAAATCGATACATTTTATGTACTAAGTAAGAACAGATGCAAGATTTTAATTTCAGAGCCCTGACATTTTTGTATTTAAAATTTCAAGCAACATTCTAATTGTCTGAGTTTTTTCAATTTGAGGTTTTTGGAGGCTGCAAATCCTGATCAGCAAAATATAAACAAATAAAATCTGAAATATATTGGTTTATATACTTTTTGTCTATACAGTATATTTGCATTTCATCTGTGAAGTTAAATGCAGCACTTATTCAGGATATTCTAATTTTCCCAGTTGTACCTGTAACCTAACTTGAAAAAAAACACAATCTCTGTTATTTTGTTTATATGTTACTGACTGTAAATACATCAGTAACAGTTAAAGGAGGCTGC
>JBBDHI010000016.1:11696081-11707635 GCA_037177115.1 Craterocephalus stercusmuscarum
TAAAGGTTAAAATATTGTGTTAGGTTTGGTGAGTTACTAATGAGAAGAATCCAGATATTTTAGAGCTTTTAATTAGTTCACAGATGTTTATACTTATTGGAAAATTAAACAGAAGTTTTGACAAATTCAACATTCTGCCACACATTTGTTAGTAAAGAAACACTTTAAACTATGAATCATACAAAGATAAAGCTGATCTGAGTATGGGGCTCATCACAGAGCTGTAGTTCTCCCTTCTACCACAGAGAGGCGAAGTAGAGCCACTTACAGAAGGGGAGGTGGCAGCTGACAGAAGAGGCAGGATGCCTCCACAGGCAATAATGATGTTGTCCACCATCTGAGAAATGAGGTGGATGGTGTTGTGGACGAAGATGATGTTCTCATTACTGTTTACAAAATCCATCACCGACTTGGTGGAGTGGCTGAAACGAATCAAAAAGTTCCCGTTGGAAAGATGATGATCGAATTTTGCGCCAGACTTATGTGAGATACACCTCAAAGGGCCTGACTTACCTCCTCCACACGTGCACGTCTGTCTCCAGGGCGAACAGCAGGTCAGTGAGCAGCCTCTGGTGCATGGGAGACCACTTGAATTCTGGGATACGGAACATGGTTGTGCGCGGGCCAGGGCTGAACTGACGCCGCTGCTCCTCCGTCATGGGCATCCCCCTGAATCCAAGATCGACTCGCAGGTCCCGCTCCAGCTGGGCTGCAGTACGGCCGTGTAGGGCCTGCAATAATGAGGGCAACCAGCTTCAATACAGGCCTTACTGCTCTGATATGTACACCTAAACTGGGCATTTATACACCAGTAAAGTTTAATTTCACTTTTCATTGACAGACCAGCACTTAAAATACTTTCTCCATCGGCTGAAAACGGAAAAGGCTCAGCTGAAGTCATACCCCCGGCTTTGTGGTTGTGGACATGGCAGAGCTGCCGATGCAAACCATTCAGTACATTCAGTAAGGTTGTGAAAGTTAAAGCTGGCTCTCCCTAATTGTTGGCAGGCAAAATGTCATTTTAAGGCATTCAAACGATTTGTTTTTAGAAACGTTGATGTCGCGTATCAGTGTGGCACCTTGAAAGCAAATAAGAACAAATAGCTTTGAACCGCTTTCATCCATCAACCGGACATGCGTTCAGACACATATAAACACACCTGAGTAGTTGCTGTAGTTTGGATCTTTTTTGTGTCCTTGTCTTTCCCATCATCTGACCTCTCTGTATCAGAGGTGGTGCTGGCTGTGTCTCCCCCCGCCTTAAGGCCAGCAGGCTCCCCCTCGGCCCCGGATGTACTCTCTCCCTCTGGGAAATCTGGCCTAGAAGCTCCTTGAATTTGTGCCTGGCTCTCAGCTTCAGCGATGGAGCTGATGTCAGCGAGAGGGCTCTGGATCTTGAAGGGTCCATCCTCTGGAAGCTCACCGGCGGTATGGCTCTGAGTCTGCGTTAAGTCAGAGCCACAGCTGGTCATGTGGGCCAGCAGGCTGAGGTCATCGCTGGCGCTGATGGTGGAGTGAGCCGGGACTGAGCCTGATGCGGTGGGCTGCTCTGGACTGGGCAACACCAGGGGGTCTGTGGCTGCCAGAGCTGGAAGCAACTTCTCATCAACCTGGCGGAGGTGAACAGGGTAATTTAACCAGAATTACACAAAAATATTACTAACAGCATGCAGCAATGTTTCCTTTCATTTGGGGAAGCAGAGAGATGAAAATGGATGGACGATAGATAACAGAAAAATAACAATGACAAAGTGGTGAAATGATACTTTAAGGCAGCAGGGGAGAATGCAGCCGCAGATAGAGTTTTAATTAATGCCTGGCAACAATAATAAGATCATACCTTGCTAAAAAGAAATCCATTATTGCTTGGAACGCTGTCTTTCTCATCAGCTAATGTGATGAGCGGACCCATGTTCCCGTCATCCTCCAGGCTGACTCCAGAAAGGCCCAGGCTTGTTCCGATTCCAACCCCTGAGCCTGACGTTTCCTCCTTCGATGCCAAATTCCCGTTCAGATTCTGAACCACAGAGCAATAAGCACTGTCCAGCAGGGAATCCACCTCCACCAGAGGGCCGTTTTCCATTCCTACCCCACCCCCGCTGCCTCCTCCTACACTTCCACTGAGTCCTTCTGGAGACAGGTCCAGGTCATCCAGCTTCACCTCTGTGGCCTCTACTTTCTCAGCTTTAATGTCTACCAGAAGATCGTGGACCTCTACTCTCACCCCCGGGCCGGCGCCCTGCTCCCCGGGTGTCAGGGCTTCTCCGTTCGGTCGCTTCACGGTACCGTCGGCGAGGAGGTTGCGCGAGTCTCCGCCAGTCCCTTCGCTGTACTCGGCCTCGCTCTCCGGTGTTTGCGTTTGGGAGTTATCATCGATTTCCAGGTTGCCGTTTACGACGGGGGCTGGCGCAGCAGAGAGGCCGGAAATTGTGGACACAGAACCTTTCTTCCCCTTCTTCATGTTTTCCTCCTCCTGCCGCTGGTACTCTTCATACATCTTAGCCAAGTACTCCTTGTGGGCTTCATAGGTCACCTGTGACAGATGGTGGGATATAATTGGGAATGTGATCAGAACACGTGTACGGACAATATCCACATCTATATCCAGCAGGTAGTCCTGAGGGGGCTCATAGATCACGTTACTAAAGGCCGGATGGATAAAACTGGGACGCTAGTCTCCCAGGGCTATTAGACTATCATCCATAACATCCCCTTATTTTTATACTGCTGCGAGAGATGGGCCGAATAAAAATCCAGTCAATAAAAATATCTATGAATACATCAATATCACTATTAATATGTAGATAGATCATACAAAAATCACAAACAAAATTAATGTAAAAATACAAAATACATCAACCACACAAATTAAAGGTATACTGTGTAAAGTTTGGCCACTAGGGGGCTAAACCTGTAACTTCCCACAGGCCACATGACACTGTTGCAACATTGAACCGTCTCTCTTTCTGGGCTCCTCAGACACCATGTTCACCTTCTTACTTTGTTCAAATGTTCAAATCGACTCTCAAAGCAAAAGTAGCATGAAGTACAGCCCGCTGTGTTTTATAGCTGAAGAGCAAAGCTGCAGGTCACGTGATCCATGAGAGACGGATCCGCTCATGCCAAGTTGCATGTCACCGAAAGGTGTCAAACACTGAACTGACCCCAGAAATCATCCATTAATACTTACATAATGCTGATATTTGGGTCAAAAGTTTCATTTTGGGTGGAATTACAGGTATAGGACACATAGTGGCCAAAAGTTACACAGGATCCCTTTAAATGAATTAAACTGTAAACTAGCACTCTGACCTTGGAGTGTGCGATGGACAGCGTATCAACCCAGACCCTCCATCCTCCCCATTCATATTTGATAGCGTGGTAGAGAAGGATCCTGAAGATGTTGTACACCATCTCGGTTATTTTCTGCTCCTCGGGGTTCTTGGGGTTGATGTATCCCAGGGAAAACATCCAGTCCTGCCACACAGAGCACTGCAGCAAGCAGCTGGTGCATGAACACAAACAGCGGGTTTGATGCAGGAGCTTCGTCTCAAAACACCAAAAAATAGAAGCAAACGGCACACGGCCGAATAGATCTGAGTAAAGGCATCTACCGTCGGTTTTCACGGCTGTTGCTGAAGAGTTTTATCATGTCGGAGAGAAAGAGTCGCCTGACTTCCATCAGCTCGGCGCTGGGGGAGGAGTTCTTCAGCAGGGTGGCCACTACCTTCAGAATCACTGAGTGGCAGGAAGATGATGACACAAGAGTAAAAATATTGAAAGAAAACACGGCGACAGGAGAGTGTGAGGCAGCAGCTTGTTGTTTGCTTGCTTGCATTAAAATAACACTGCATTATTTGCAGAGCAAAGATCCGAGCCACGAGGCAGTGTTTTCATACTTACTGGGATTCTGGATCTTTACAGTGGAGTCAGGCTCAGGATGGGGTTTGTGAACCACCTGAGTGCAGACTTGCTCCGTCAGAATCTGCACAGACAGAAAATTAACAGTCACAATGGCAAGATGGAGTGTGAACGAGCTGCTGCAACAATAACCTACCTCATACAGAGTGTTGTAGGTGGTGATAGAAACTGTGTTGGTGTGCATCATCAGCCTCTCTCCCAGCAGGGTGAACAGACTGTGAGTGTGCATGATCTCCACCTTCCTCCTGCAGGGGAACAGAAATACGCTTGCGCATTAATAATAGCTTTGTGACAGATGAAACTGACACTGATTGCCACTGACGGGATGACAGTCTGACATATGCAGGTGAAAACAATTCGGCCTTCAATCAGAACGAGACCAAAATCAGAAACAACAAAAGAAGTCAACAAGAGACATTAGCAATACATCACAGCGGGCAATAAATCTGGGAATTATTGACCCTGAATATTAGACTCGAGAAAAAAAAACTTGTTGTGGAACTTTCCATTCTCAGAAATCTGTTTTTTTATTGATTAAATGAATGTCTGAAGCGTCACAGTCTGGCACTGTGGTGATGCATATGCAAATATTTCTTAAAAGGACAGACCCCATTTACTCTCATCAGGGTTTTAAATGAATTTTTAATCAGTTTATTCATCTTTTAAATTCACTCACTTTGACAGAAACTGGGTTTTGCTTTTTCTTAATATGCAGGCTCATATTATACACTATATCTAAAAATTCTGCACAGAAAGAAAGTCCTGTTTGGTCTGCCAGACCATAACAGAGTCATATCTTTAACTTATCTTGAGCGAGGCACAGAGGTTATGTTTTTGCCAGCGTATGCTTGTCAGTCCATCTGTCTGGATGTCGATCTGTCTCTTGGCTAACATACTCAAAAAGTAAAGGACAGATTTTGATTACAATTTTACGAAATCTCCAAAATGGTCTGTGGAACAACTGATTAGATTTTGGGTGTGATCCGGATCACCGTCTTGTCTGGATCAAGAAATGTTTTTTAACACTGCCAATATTCCCACACCCCCAAGGACCACCAGAGGGGGTCATTGTGACAACCTGCCAATGCAGTGTAAAAAAAAAGATAAAGTCCAGGGTGTACCCCGCCTCTCGCCTGATAATAGCTGGGATAGACTACAGCCCAACTGCAACCAAATTGGATTAGGCGGTACAGAGAATGGATTAATGTTTACAGACAATTTTCTTCTCCTTTAAATTATCTTTTAATCATTCAGAATGTACACTTGTCAGCTAACATGCAACTAAATTAAATCCTTTTTAAATGGAATAGATTTTTTATCAATTATTTGAGGGGGAACAAAAAATATGATATAATGCTAAAGTAACAAAATAGAACATGGATGTCCACTTGATACAATTCATTGTATCACATTTAGAGGGCGTGATACATTCTGCCATCAGTTCACCTCTTGTGTCCAAAATGATAAAAGTTACCACAACAGATCACCTTCTAGTTACAGGTAGATGCTATAATCCAACATTTTTTAATCAGATCATGCTGACATTCTGCATCTGATGATCCAAATCAAAATAGAGGTGGGGTAGGTAGGGGTACTGAGGGGACTGTTGGGCCTTTTAAGGTTTTATTCAGGTCATGGTGGCGGTCTGCGATCTTTGTGTGTTTCTAGTTATAAAATGAAACTGAACCATGTACCGAGAAGCAGAGTTCAGTAGTTAAATTAAAGATATGACCACCTCCATGTTTAATATATGGGAAGACATTCTTATGATGGGATGCAGTGCTTTCTTTTTTAAAGTAAACTCAGGACTGACAATGAGAATCTATTTGCAAAGCGACGGATGAGTTTTGGAAAACTTTGTCATCATTAGCTCTTTTTGGGGATCTCAGAAATCTGCTCTGTCTGTGCTTTCATCCGGATATCTGCAGCAAGCAGCTGATGCGAAAATACACCTCCACATCCACCTCCACAAACGTACTGTGAATATCAGAACAATAGATTGTGGATCTACAAAGGCATACCAGGCAGTTACTGTTTGTGTACCTGGCATTTACCTAACTGGGACCAGCATCTCCTGTATTGTGAAGTAACAGCAGGCCTGTTCAAGCATGTGAGAAACAGCCTACACTCAATCACAGAGCAGAGCAATAAATCAGAATAAACGCAATTTGCAACTTGTTTTGCAGCAATTACACACATGCACACACACATACAAAATAAAAACATGTGTAAACGCTAAACTTTCAGCAACCCTGTGGGAGGGCGCTGCATCAGTGGACCTCATGTGTAAGTCCACGTTCTGCCATGAGATCATGAATGTGGCACACGCACATCACTAGCTGCTGTTTGAACAACCGCTGCCAAAAGGTTGGGTCAAAAAATGTCCCATGCAAAGTAAAATAAGAAGTCACGTGGGAAAAACAAGCGGAGGGTTGTGTTTCTACAGAAAAATTCACAATGATACAACTCCAGTGGGTCTCAAGACACATCTGGTAGGGACTATAAACACACTGCTGCTCAACCTTTCTTATATTGGATAAACACTTTGTTTATACTGAGTTTTCTATAAGTAATTTAAGGACACGTAGAAAAATACAATAATTTCAAATCATATTTTGAAGAAATATGACATTCAACAGGGTTTGTAAACATTCAAGCACCACCATCTCTCATCCACATAATCTTATTTGTGCTATAAAGTTTGTTTTTTCTCCCTCATACGGTTCTATGAGCATGTGCTTCTTTTGTGTAAACTGCCGGTGCTTACTGTCTTATTGCGTAACATTTGCTGACTGAGCCGCTGCCTGTCTCGGTCACGATGTGCTTGCAATAGAGATTAAAAGTCTCAAGAGTCCTTTTTTTCCTTGTTATATAAAAGGTTCAAGAAATAATGGTTAAATAAGAAATAAAGATGTTAGTAGTTCATTTCTAATCTGCATTCAGTGAAGTTCAGTGAAGAACAAAGGGATGGATGCATGAATGGCTGATTCATGCAACCTACAGGACGTTTGATTGGAGCAGATGTTAAATGGGTGGGGGAGCGACGGGGCAGGGCTCAGGTGCAGCATGGCGACCTGCTCTCACGTTGTGGAGAAGAGGTGTGCACGTCCCGTGGGATGACTAAATCCCCCCAACATGCAGTGCTGCTCATCAAGCTTCCACCTCCCTGCCAGAGCTCAGTGTCACTACGATTATTCCGCCTGGACATGACGATGCAGACGTTATCTTCACACACAAACAAAGCAGCTTTTCGCTGAAGATGACGAAGCTCCTCTTCTTTGGTTTTCACTCGCCTCACAATCTTTCTACACAGACGCAGTTTTTCTTTTTGTTTCAGTTGTGGCAGAAAAGCTGATTTCCATCAGGTTTTAGGTTCACCGTTCACCAAGAACAGAGGACAAGGAGTAAAAAAGAAATGTGCTTACTTGTGACCGAGGTGCTTCAAGAAGTATCCCAGGACTTTGAGGGCCTGAACCCGGATGCTCTCACTCTTAGAGGCCAGGAGCTTACAAATCACCCTGTAATACAACAAAGCACATGGGTTAAATCTTTAATCATAAAACAAAACAAGTAAAAAAAAAAAAACACAATAAGATAGAAATTCAAAAAAACCATGAAGAGTTCATATTCTTTAAGTTTAAGCTATCACCATGTGAGCTGACTGAAACATTTTCTTCAAAGGAGTGTACAGTGAGGGTGTGAAAAAAAGGTTGAACACAACACGGCTTGCAAGCAGCTCTCTAGCAACGACGGGTTACCGTGGCAACCAAAAAAAGACATCTAAGCGTAGTTGCGCTGGGAGAATTACCAGCACAGTCGGTTCGAGTCTTTCTTTGAAAAATCCGACTCCTCTGATCATATTAGTGTTATAAATCAGCACGTAAAGACAAACTACAATGCATAGTGAAGCATTAACGCTCCTGCTGCGGCACAAAGTAGAAGAAAGCCACAGATGCTTTTTGGTGTCATCATTCAAAACATAACAGGAGACATGAATTTAGCTTTTTGTCCTATTATATGAGGAATCAACAAATCTTTTCAGGCGAGCTGGTGCTGCGTTCACCTTATGCCGTTTCTCTGGTCAAAGGCAGGGATCATGGACGCCGGGTGCTCAGACATGAGAGCCACTAACAGCTGGAGCACATCGTGGATATTCTCATCCTACAAGAGAAGAAAAGCGGAGTTGAACAGGTGAGGCGGAGGCGGAGGCGGAGGAGAAAGCCCGGCGGGACAAACGAAAGGAGGGCTAAAAGGACAAAGAGAGAGTTGCCGGGGTGGTGGCGGAGGGTACTGCGGAAGAGCAGGTGGTATTTCAGAGCAAGAATAGATATAATTGCTATAGAGGAGTACATTCTGTTCAGTCCATTGTTGCGCCATTTTTCATGCTGTCACAGCACCGAGGCTGACTCACACTCGCTCGTTTAAGTGGACCGTAACTCCAGCCTACAAATTATAATGCACATTTTGCCACCAGCTCCACTCAGCTACTCTCACCGTCTCCCTCTTTTACCCTCTCTCAGAGTCTATTTTAATGTGAAAGAAAGCATTACCTCATGCATGGTCAACAGATAGTTGAGGATGCTCTGCAGTTCATCCTCCTTCACACCCCGGTCCTAGAAAAAAACACACAAGCATGCATGATCTTCTGTTTTAACTTCTTTCTGTCCCCAACAAATCGATGGGAGTTTGAACCAACAAAAAAGATGCAGCGCCTCACTTCGGCTGTTGATCTTTAAGGCTATTTTCCACATATTTTAGATTAAATCAGCGCTCCCCAGGTGGAGAAACAACAGAGACCATAAAAGAAGCAAAGTGATTTCTTGCAGCTTAAACTACGTGATGAAGATAATCGATTTTTTCCCACTCTACCTTCAGTATGAGTTGTTTGAGGAAAAGGAGCATGAAGGCTCGGAGCGAAATGATCTCCTTCTGGGATGGCCGTGGTCCATCTAATGAAAGAAACAAAAACAAAAAAAAAACACAATTTCCTGTTAAAAACCCATTTTTATGCTGGATAATCATCAGCTGAATACCTCTGTAGCTCAGTCTGAGAGAGCTCTAGTGTTTACTGATGTTCAGTTTTATTAGGCTTCCTGGAGAGCAGAGGAAAACATGTTGACACAGACACGCACACATACACTCGCTCCACATTATAACTGTGAACTGTAAATCACTGTCATTAACTCCTGGAGCAGTTTGGCAATCTGGATATTTTATGCTTGTACTAATCTAACTTATTACAGCAGGGACGCGGTGATTTGCAAAAGTATGATTGATGGTCCGAATGATCCAAACCAAGCAGCCGCTGTAATCCACTGTATCTACTTTGAAGCACTCGCACTCCATCAGCTGTTTGCTCTGGTGGGCTGCAACGAGAAATAATCAAGCTAAAAACACAAAAGTGACACTCACCGCAAGCACTTCCCCATTTCTGAAAGTCTTTGCCACACTTGAAGCTAGAGTTGATTGATTGATTGATTGAGACATTTTATTTGAACCTAATATAAAAAAATAAAAAAATAAAGCAAAAAATGAAACAGCATCTATCAAAACAAATGATCAGAAACATAAGTTCAAAAGGAATGAATAGAAGAAATAGAAATAATAATTCTACTAATAATGGTAATAGTAATAATGATACAAATATAGTAGCAAAACTATCAAGTTCGTATATATACACATTATATATATTCAGATATCATATATTTTTATGAAGCAACAATAATACAGTTGGTCTGATCCCGATACCAGTATAGGAAATGCCTCAGGTACTGCCCCAAATTCTGGTATTGGCAAGTACTGGAGTTCAGGCACTAATTCAATACCACATAATTTATGAAAATAAGTATCTATTTACTGATTATCTCTGTCACAGTTCTTCTTTACTGTTCTTAAAACAGTTGCACTGTGCAGCAGATAGTGATGATGTCAGCGGTGTGGCAGTATTTCACACTGGATTCTCCCACCAGCCAGACTGCATCTGAAGATAAATGGCTTTAGTTTGTATTTATTCATGTTATACAAAGATTGTAACCTGAGCCAGGCCTTATCTCATTGCTAATCATATGACAGTCATGCAGGTGTAATATGACATTTGTTTTATAATATACAGTAGTGGTATCGATAGTTAATATTGGCCGATACCCATTGCACAAGAATCGGAATCGGTATCGGGAGGAAAAAAATGGTATCGTAACATCTCTACTTGAAGCATTCGGCTCCACTTTTTGGCCATTTTGGACTCATTCATTCAGCTGTCACAGAGCAGAATTACCTTCAAACGTGTGCTTTAAGAGCCACATGGAGAGGCAGACATTCATGACATTTGTTTTGACAATTACTGTTTGTTTCCTCTCCTACTTGGTGCATTAGGGCTCGGCAAAGTGCTTCGAAACTGTTCAGGAAAAGAAACGTGGCCACTCAGGCCTCTTTTATTCTTTCTTAACATGTTTCTTTCGCACATCAGCCAAACCAGAAGGCAGCAGCTGTTATAAATCAACTCAAAACTGCTGCCATATGACATCCTAATGTAAAAAAACGGTTTTAAAGATTCAATGACAAAGACAAAGCAATGACGATTGAAGACATAAGAGTGTTTTTTCTTTAAATACATCTCTGCTGCCAAGTTAAAATGACTTTTTCCTCCCAAAATGATCATTCCCCATATTCTCAACAGATTACATCAACAAAGCAAATAAACTGTGAAGCTACTGTTATTTATATCATCCTTCATTGCGTTTGTCACTAGTCTCATTCTAAGTTGTTTAAAGGCGAAGAAAAAATTATGTAGGGAAAAATGTAATCCCTTTTAAAGAATTAAACTGAAACTTAACTCACTGCTGCATAGCCATCAGCAGTAAACTGAGAGAAACATAAAAGGCAGAAAGAAGAGGTGAGGCTTCTCCAAGTGTCTGTTTGTCACGCTCTGCTTCCCTTAAATCTTCAGTGTGTACGTGTTCCAGTCTATTCATCTGCTTTTCACAAAGCCAAAACATGGCATGAAAGCAATCCATTGTGATCCATCATCCTTATCTGTCAAGCTGCCACATGCTACTGGACTGGCGACAAAGGCCATCCATCATAGTTATGCATCAAGTGGGTGCATGGATGCACCGCCTGAGTGTTCAGAGTATCGTTGTGTCTTAGTATTTCTTTTAGTAGACATTGAATAAAGCTCAGATTAATAAAAAAATAACTATTTTCAGGGCCGAGTTTAATCGCTGCCTTTTTCACTTTGTAATTAATTTTCTTTCATGCCCTTAATCCGTAGTCACACCAAGAGATTCTGTTTTTCTTTCTCTCTCTTTCTTTCTCTTTCTTTCTTTCTCTCTCTCTCTTTCTTTCTTTCTTTCTTTCTTTCTTTCTGTGCAAGACTATATAAATGTTTTAATAGATTTTGTTCAATATATACACTCATTTTTATTTGATAGCATTGACAGATTTCTAATAAAATATGTAATACTTAAATACAAAAAAATTGTAATATTTTTTTTTTACTTTAATTTTTTTTTATTAATTACAAATATTTGTTTAAATACTTCAGTGCAGTTTCTTAATCCAGAGTTTTAATCTGTCAAAATTTCTGATGGTCTTCAGATTTCTCCATCATCAGTGTAATAAAAACCAATAATGA
>JBBDHI010000016.1:11750903-11763609 GCA_037177115.1 Craterocephalus stercusmuscarum
AGTGCCCACACACAGCTCCTCAGTCCTCAGCTTTGTTCAAACACCAAAACACGCCCCTCATACCTTCGAAGCCAGAGCAAAACTGTAATCTTTTTGATGTTTGCATCCAAAAAAGCTACTTCAATTGCATCTGTTAATACTTCGCTTTTGACAATTGCTGGCAAGTGTTCTGAATATCTCTGTTTTTAATCATTCACTTGATTTAAAGCCAAATTAAACTTGCTTTTTAAATGTACTTTATAGCTTGTCTTTGAATGCATGCACCACTGGGTGTATACTGAATGTTGGTTGGTGGTAGATTGGTCGATGGTTAAACATTGGTGGAAGGGACTTTCCTACTGGTTGTAAACAGCGCTGTTATAGTGCCCTGATGCAGAAGCACACAACCAAACCGTTCTTATATCCCTCGCTGATATGTATGACAACACACTCCTGACTGCATGAGCACACCAGTGTTGCTGTGCTACCCAGGCATCTTCAGCTACTGCGCGACAATCTCAGCATTTTGAACTAGTTCCCTTTCTAGTGTTAAAAAAAAAAAGAAAAACAATCAAGGTCTTTTCAGAAAAACTTCTTATGTGAAAACAAAAAAAAAACAGGGTTTAACCCTCCTCTTCATCTACAGCTCTGTCATTATTACTGAAGTGGACTCATTAAATCAAATCCATTGGGGATTGTAGCTCTCATCTGCAATCACTGGTTAAAATCTGTTTAATGGGAGGAACATGCAGCCCTGATTTATCGTTCGCTCCACGCGGGGCACGGACGTGGAAAAAAGAAGAAGTAGAAAACGTGGTTCGATACAGAGTGCGGATGTACTAACCAGCCTAATGTGGTGTTAAATGACTTGTTACAACTACTGACACTGTTTTCCAAGCTGCGGGGAATGTATGAGCAAAGGAGGGAAACGCTGGACGTCTAATGTGGAATACTGAAGTTACACACAGAAATGCACACACTGGAAAGTTGGCTATAATCAACCTTCAGCTACTGCAGTATGCAGCGTGATGAATAGCTACACAGTCAGTTATACTTCCAGTAAAGCAGATGTGTGGTGTGTGTGTGTGAGGAGAGCCAAGGGAGAGAGGCGAAGTAGGCCAGCATGAATATAAAATCACCCCTGCCAGGCAACGATGTGGGCTACAACAAGGAGGAGAGCTCTGTGTGTGTATTTATACGCATGTGCATATGTGTTAGAGTGTGAGCGTGCTGCCGCGGATAAAGTGCAGATGAAGGTGTAGGAGACTTAAGCATGGGTTTGATGACACACACACCAACACACACACACACACACACGGCAGGTAATTCAAACAAAGCAGCTTGTTAGAATGTGGAGATGGAGAAACGAGATGCAGATGCATGCAGGCAACATTAGAGGTTCAGCAGTGGGTTTGATCCCAATGCTGCTGTGAAGAGTCTATGCAGCCGCGACCCCTCCCATCGCATGACAGTCACACGCAGACAATGCACACATTTTAAAGGGGAAAACACATGCACACACACACACAAAAGAGACAGACACAATGGTGTTGAAGCAGCCAGACACAATAGTGTACAAAATAAAAAATAAATAAATCCAGTTCAGACGCTTTTCATAGCTTTTATAAAAAGAATCATTTTATGATTTAAGGACTGACAAAGTAACAGAAAATCAATTAATAATAAAACTAAAACAATGCAGATGACTGTTCTGGTTTTATAGATGCACACAGCTACAGTACTTTGAGTGTCCACGGTTGCACGAAACATCTCACGTTTCATTTGCTGCTCCTTTAAACATTTGATCCAGAGAATTACTATTAAGACTTAATATTTTAGAATTTGAAAAAGCAATCTTAGATTTTTTTATTGCACTCATTAATTTTTCAACATAAAAACTCACAGCAACCTGCTCCAAAGGCATTAATATTATAACAATAGAGGTCAAAATGCCGGTTATGGCTTTCTTTGCTCTTTAATGACTCACAACAAAAGTGTAACACAAGTGACGACTCTTTGGTCGCCATCAACATGTTGAAACACTAAATGTTGTGGTTCTGGTCAGTCCTTAACTAAACTTACCCTGATCATATCAAAATATTCAGTCGTTTTTGTTCAGGTAGCCATTTTAGGAATCACTTCAGAGTGCGGTGCCTGGGACCCTTACGTCATCTTCCTTTGACCTTGCCTTCAGTTCTGTATCCGCTCTCTGAAACGTGTTGCTGGAGAGATGTCAGAGGTGTTGGCAGTCACGGCCTCCAGATGTTCTCAGAACACGGGATAGGGAGAAAGTACGCGGGGAAAAGAAGGCGTCGCAGACAGCTCCATTACCTCCACACAATAGGGATCATCCCGCCGCCGCTTCTCCGGCTACAGAGTCATGAAGCGAGGGATGAGATTACACTGAGGAGCTAAAAGGATGGACATGCATTGAGGGGATAAGGAAAGGAGAGATGGAGGAAGCGACAGAGAAGTAGCAAGAAGGTGTCATCAAGCAAGGATGGGACGCTTTACTCTTTCCAACTCCCAGAAGGTGCCTTCACCCAAACTCTCACATGGCTTATCATCAGGAAAAAAAAAATCCCTCCATCTGGAAATGGCAGCTAACTGAGGATGAGGAGGAATTTAGAGGAATTGAAGCGCTTTAGGACATGGAGAGGTGAGCGGTTTAGCCTGGATGCTTCTTACACTCATATTTAAATCAGAGATTAACACAAACCTTTGCCAGAATTCAAGTAAAAAAAAAGACCAAAATTATAATGAAACCAGCAGCAATCAGCATTCTACTTTTAAAAGATTCATGTCTCCCCCCCATAAGCAGAGCTGGAGGAAAAAAACACCGCTCAGAGGATTTGGGAGCGACGAGGTTTGCAGTTTAATGGAAAACCTGACATTTCTGTTATTAATTGGATGCTTTCCTTGGTACCACTGAAACCAGTTTCACGACGCGTCTAACAAGCCTCGTCGAGCTAAAGCGGACTTTCCTTTCACAGATGAATGCTAGCCATGCTAACAAGTCCGCGCGAGCTAATCCTCCTACATGACAAGTGACTGATGAGGAAAAATGGCCAATTAAAACGCAGAATGTCAAGGTGCCACAAACGTGTTTAGCGGTTTGCACGAGAGCAGTGCACATAGCCCCCCACGGCTGACTTTTACTCCTCCATCACTAGGAGGAGAGGAGAGGGGTGAGGAGTGATACCCACGGTGTGATGAGGCTATCCACAGGCGGGCCCCGGCTCATCAGACCCCCACAGAGCTTTATACAGCCGCTCCTGTGTCACACTAAAGAAGAAAGCAGAACCTGAAGGACAATGGCAGACTTTAGCATATTTCTACAATTGACCATCTTCCTCCCTTCACTCCTCTTTCAGCAGCTGAGGCGAGCAGCGTTTGAACATCGCTCGTCTCTTTCCTTCAGGCACATGCTCTCCGCTTTCTCTCCGGCTCATGCGGGGGTCAGGATAACCCAGCTGTGTGATAGATAGCAAAGTCATTCATGACCTTGCAGTAGAAGCCACACCCTCTGTCCTCCAATCCTTCATAGATATCTGTGTCTGAGTGTGTGTGGGTGTGTCCGTGTGTGTTATTGAGAAATAAATGGACAAACAGGCGCAGAGTGTGTGCGTTTGTGCAGTTAAAGTGGCAGATAACCCCATGCAAAAAGCATTTCCTTTTGTCCCCTGGGTCAGAACTGGCTCTGTTGTCACTGCTGGCTGATGTCGCTCGCTGGCTGCGGACCCCAGGCGTAAACTGACTAAGCTGCTCTGCAGCTTTGCAGCAGCTAATCTTTCCCAAAAATAACCTTCAATATCATTTTCGCAGAAGATTGCAAAACACTCCGAATAGGGCAACAAAATGGGCATCCTCTTTCTGAATTTGAGGGGATCTCCAGACATGGTTCTCCTCTTTGCTATAGCATTAGCCTGAGGCTAACGTTTGCACCTCCCCCTCATGAAGGCAGGATACACCAGCAACTCTGCTGCCTGGTAAGAATCAAATAACATAAAGATCAAACACGACTATTACATTCAGAGGTCAAATCATGACCTATACGATTAATTAGTTTTTTCTACAGTATCAGCTGGCTCAGTCGTAGACATAAAGCAACTAAACATGCTCAGTTTGAGCTTCTCAGCTGTTTAGATTTGCAGCGTTTCTTGGTCTTCAACTGAAGAAAAATCTGAAATGAAATCTTCTTGAGAATAAAACAAGACATGCTGCAACTGTGAGACGTTTCATTTGCATTGCTCTAATTTATAGAGGATTACACAAGTACTATTAATATGTGATCCATATCCAAGAGTAAACAGGTGAAATATAACATGTTACATAACAGAACACTGTTCAAATTAATACAGTAATAACAGTAGCGTGAAGCAACGGGACAAGGCTCATAGCCTCAAACGTCCTGATATTGTGGTTAGGAATAAATATGAATGAGGAAAGACAGAAACTATTCTTCTCATTATCAACAAGGTTGCTGTTTATTCATTGGACTTCTTATACTTGTGAGATCGATCTGTGACAAAAGTTCAAAAGGAATAAAAAGATAAGAGTAAAACTGTAATTTTTGGGGATATCTTCTTTTCTCACCTTTATAAAAGCCTTTAATTCAAGGTTTCTAACCTAAAGGCACTCACTTAAGTGTCGAATATGACAGGCTCCGCTTGCATATTCCCTGCCAGCCTTTACCTTGTCAATGACAATAATAAAGAAAGCACAATGGCATTTATACTAAACATCATGCTTTGATTTATACATTATATGATTATTTAAAATCCTAATATTTGTAATTAAAATCAATTTTAAAAAGACAAATGCTTGAAAAGATGTTGGAAAAGCCGTTATTTAATTGACCATTCAAGTGTATTAATGGGATGCACATCTGCTTGACTGTGCAGGCACACAATGACGCATTGTTTTCCCCTGTATGGACATGCAAGCAGATTATAAATGCTGCAGGGAATTGTTAGCCTTGCCCTCGGTCTGCAGCCACGGGGCAAACTTAAAAACACTTAAATGAACAGAGTTTTGTGCTTTTGTTCAATTTACACCTTAAGCTAGTTGCCACATAATACATTATAAGGTGGTTGACGTTTTCCTTTTAAAAGCTGGGGTGTGAATCAGCATGCCAGACTGGATAACAGACAGAACCAAATACAACCTGGCTTTTACCTCCACTTCATTTTCTCCCTCTTTCTTTTTGGCTTCTTTTTTGATATTTGGAATGATTAAGAGAAGAGCAATAATAGAAGCTGGCAGGTTGCACATCTGGGTGAGTATATTTTCTGTGTGTTGAGCTGGCTGACTCTGACTCTGGTTGTGGATTGGTGACCTTGGTGATAGTGGAGTGTGTAGAAAAGGATAATGAGACGTTTGCTAACAGAGACCCAGGGGGACCTCTAAAGGGTCTCAGATGGGGTTTGAAGTGGCCACGAGATATTGCATCTGAGTGGTGAAGATGGCGAATCAGAGGGCGAAAAGCAAAGAACAAGCAAAGTGTGACTCACCAGTCATTTACTATGCCAGACAAACATCCCGTTTTCATCCCAAAAAAACTGTACAACTACATAAAACTGCTGGACTGAGGTAGTGGGATCGACAGCGCTGCCTCTATATGTTTGGAAAACCTCTCAAGCCTTCAAATAAATAGATGTGACAGTACCCTTCAGACAGATAAATCACATGTCAATCCTTTTGTCAACAAACATCGCTGCACATCTGACTTTCTTCCCACAATAATCAGCATCAATGCAGTGGACATGACTAACCATTATCCAGTCAGAGAAGAAGAGGAAAAGATTCCCTTCTGAAGGGAAAAACACAAAAGAAGCATTAGTCCATCACAACACTGCAGCATCCTGGTGGATTGTAATGCTGAACATTTTGGCACTGTGATGACAAACTTTAACATCAGTTAAATATATCCAGGCCAACTGAAGGGGGGAGATGTTTTATCTGAGGCCTGGAAATATGAAAAGGTTTCGCATTTCTTAAGATAAGCAAAAGAAAAAAGGAATATCTGAGGAGCTAAATCTGTTTTTGTCCGCATGAACTATTTTTCAGGATATTTTTGGAACTCAGTGGCCTTTACTTGACGGTGGAGCGATAGGAAAGTGAGCAGCTGAGCTCCCATGTCAGGATTCAAGCCTTGACTTGCCTCAATCTGCACTTCAGTCATCCGTACATGAGATGCCAACTCACCCAAACAAAACCCCCCTGACCAATCATCTCTGGACTCCACAGACTTGTCAAAGCTTCTGAACTTTCTGCGTGACAAAGAGAAACCTGCACTTCCCATGCTGATGAATATGTACAACAGATGACAAATCACACTAAAATTATGTCAGCTCAACGCCCTGAGGAATTGTGACAATGAACTGTATAAATTTGTCACACAAATGTAAAATAAACGCAGTTTAAATAAAACAAGCATATCTTTTTATTGTTCCATAGCAGCATATCTTTAATGTTTATCTTCTCTGCTTTTTATTGCTGTTAAATGCTGTCGCCTGGCCTCCACTTGTTCCTTGAGCCACGGAAATATCGACATATAAGGCAGGTAGAGGAAAAACATGAGGAACGGATAGAGGGAAACGTACTGCGAGACAAATCCGGAAGTGGAAAGCAACACCAGGTGGTCCAGCGTCTGGAGGCAGGCAGTCAAAAAGCAGTGTTGCCTTGACAACTGCAATGCCTTGTGAATGATAATAGCTGAGCATCCTGCAGCCCAGACCCCTCAAACATTAAGTATATACCCACGTCTACATGCACGCATTAAACACACACGTTGCTATTATTTAAACATACCGTTAAAACATTAATGGTAAAATAACTCCTTACATCCTCTCAACAATAACGCCCTAACTTTGTTTTTTCCAACTGCATCACTCTCCTTTTGCTTTTGTTTATCTTCTATGGTTCATCTCTCAAGGAAGACCAACATTGTGCCATCTAGAATAAACAAAACGCTCTTTCTTCAGATATATCTGATACAGCCGACAAGCCATCTGTTAACCCAAGCTGCAGCGATCAATACAGAGAACGTAGCCGCCGTGCTCTCCCACATTGACTGGAATAATGGATCAGCTTTTGGGTCACAGTGGACTCATTGTACCAGCAGCATGACCACTGAGGTTTCCTGCCTCCGCACCTCTTTGTTTCAACTCTTTTAATTAAGGAGCTGGGCAACAGAATTCCCTAACAGGCTTAGTTATTGGCAGCCTTGCAACCAGAACTGATTGTTCAATTCAGGATTTAGCCGGTAAAGCTTTGTATGACCAACACATCCTGCTTTAACTTGTCGGCGTGTCCCTGCTTTGTAGGTTACTGCATTAAAAAACAACACACAATAAAACGTGTTTGCATAAAAATACTGAGGAGGGCATTTCGGCTGAATGCTCTGATGAGCTTTTACTGATCTGATGTTGACCAATCCAGAGTCCTTTCCTCTTCCGCTGCATCAGCTGGTGATTTCTGAGCACATAGCCACTGCAGCATCCTACCACCACCTCCTCCTCCTCCTCCTCCACTCTCACTTCTCCTCCCCCACCCTCCTTCAACCTCTCTCCACCTGCTTTTAAATGCATGCCGCTGCCCTGCCAAACCAGTCTATGCATGCAGCATCACTCCTCTCAGTCCCTCCAGAACGAAGGAGAGGGCCCTGGAACACAATGGATGGTTATCAGCCTGTGCAGCCTATGTGGTTGTAAGAGCAGGAAACATGATTGGACAGAGCCAGTAAAGCAACCCCCCCTGTTTTCCTAGGAGCAGCTCCAATAATCGATTGGGAGATGAGAGGCAACCTGAATCAGAATGGCTCATCAGTCTGACTTGAGATAAAAATAAATAAATAAAAGCCTCAGTCTAGGCTGTCCGGCTCTAAGCATCCAGTGTGTTAAATAGGCCACTGGCTTCATGAAACCCTGAAACAGAAAACACCGCGCTCGAATCAAGTTGCAAAGATACATCTGTATCATTCTACTTCTTCCTCAAAGGGAAATCAATAATGATCAGAGTCCTCCTGCTAGTGGCAAGTAGGTACTATCATGCAGTAGACGCCACCGCCTGATGCATGGAGGGGAGAGAGAGCAGCCAACACACACGTCCCGCATCCTCCTACAGCATTAGTCTTCGGGACCTACGTCTGCTGTGCATTTTGCTCCATCTGTTTCGTAACAGCACACACCAGTCATGTCAGTAGCCCCAGCTGGATTAAATCCTCTGATGTGTTGTGCCGGGCAGGCCCTGTATCGCCGACACATCCTGTGATGAGGGGGTAAAGATGGAAGAGGGGTGGCAGCCCGTATCTACTCCATAAATAATAGCTGCGTGAGGCACAGTAATATAAAGCACTAACCGCCTCAAAGCCACCTATACATCACTTCTTTGCGCACAGGATGCAGGGCCCTGCCTTCAACAATAGGCCTGTGCATAATTTCTGAGCCATTCTAACACACACACATATGTCGATGGATATAGCATTATGCTAGTCGGCCCTTTGTCCACGTTGGATCAGGTTATCTTAAAGGTGACAATCGAGCATATCCGCATGATTTCGCACTTTAGGGAAGCGGATAAATTCAGTGTGGGTCACGGTTTTGTGCGCAACATTGAGTGCATTCGTCGGTTCCTGCATCACTTCAGGGTACATATCGGGGTCAAGAGAATAGCCAGCGTACACTTTTCCCTGTCCACTAAAGCATGACTGTGAAGGTCTTTTTCTTGTTATACCCTACAGCAAACGGGTCATTTAGTCAACAATGGCTGGTGATTAGACTAGCCTTAAAGCCTTGATGGGGTCACATGCTTCATTCAGCTCGTCCAGTCTTCGCAATAATACTGCTTCATTTATTCACATGCAGCCTCGTGTACGCCCCCCCTATCCGCGAGACAATTTTTAAAAAAAGACAGACAAAACACTTTCTTCTTCCAAAAAAAACAAATGACATCATCCCCTGAAAGCCACACAACCGGGGGAGTGAAGCATCGTAAATAAAACATAGCGGGTTAGGGCGCAGTGATTCTACTGTTTTCTATGGCTTCCCTTTTCTGTGTTTTCCAACATTACTCGCTTCCACTCACCAGATTCAACACCGTCTCCACGATGTCCCGGTTGCTAACCTCTCCGACCTGGATCAGGCCCACCAACACCGCAAATTTCATCTGGATATTCCTGATCGGAACAGCGGGGTTGATCACCCCGGCTGGGAGAACCATAGAGCCGGCAGCAGACACCATCCTTTCCCCCGTGGAGCCGGAGCCAGCGCCCGCGGCGACCTGCGGCTGCTGCGCGGAGGAGCCCGGCGTAGGAGGATGGGAGTCCGCGTCCGTGAGCGAAGAAGCTGAGCCCGGTGGTGCTGAAACCGGCTTCTCGCTCGACATTTCCCCTTGGAAACAGGGAGGAGAGGAGCGGTCGCCGCTGTCTCTCACACCTGCTTTACAAGCTCGGGCGTCTGCTGCTGTTTAAAAACCATCCACTGCGTAGGGGAGAAAAAAGGGGAAACAGTGTTTGAAAAATCCTCCGAATTCGCCCTATCCTCCTGAAAATATGTAGGGATTCATAGGGCTGGGGGGGAAAAGGATGGAGGCTTGACAGGATGGGAGCCTACGTTCCTATCTCTCTTTCTCTCTGTCTGTCTCCCCCTCTCATTGGCAGGTTGCAGTCAGTGCGGCGGTCGTGGATGAGACAGCGCCATGTTGACGCCCCCTGTCTGCGGTAGCGCGCTTTTGCCGCGCATGCGCACACCAGGGCTCCCTGGGAGGGTGGTGAAGTGGAATAACATGGAGCCATCCAGGCATGGGTTCATGCGGAGAACAACACTGCGGGACCAACGGGGTTTTATTGTTTTGATTTTTCAAGATTTAGCTTTGTTGACACACATAAACACAGATGACCAAAGAAAATATATAAATATATATACAGTATATATATATTTAAAATGAAGAACCACCAATAAATAAGTTCTACTTTGTTTTTGGGTGCACTGCAAGGCAATAGGTAGCCTATAGTTTATTGACATGTCTTGTTTACTTATTCAAACGCATGGCTGAATTGGGCTATGATGAATGCAAATACATAGACGTGTTTGTTGTTTGAGTTACAAAGCATGTAATAGCCTATAACCTAACATTAGAGTAATACTTACTATGATAGGCTACTTTTAAAAATCAGACATTGATTATGTCGTATGTAGGCTATATTAGGCTAAATTGTAGCTCAATTTAAATGTAATGCATTTCGGCCATATTAATCTATTCTTTTCAAAATGACCACAACACAATAATTTTTTTGTCATGCATATTCTGTAACACTACTCAGTGTTTCTTCTGTGCAGGTGTTTCTCACTGTGTTTTTTAAAATAAATCTACAAGGATTTTTTTGTCTTTATTAAAAAGAAGGATCATTCAAATTGCTCATCCATCATTCATTATAAATGTAAACAGACTTTAAAACTCATTAAATGCAAGGCAAATTTCAGTTTAGGCATTAGGATATGTGCCTTACAAAAACTGAAAAAACAGGGTGATAGAAATCTTCTGCCATGGCTACAGCTGTTTAGTCTTTTAACATTATTTTTCCAAACATCCTGGGATTCCTTCCGTGTGCATTATTCTTCCTCCCACTTCTTCTTTTACGTATATCCTCAACTTTCATAAACTTTTTCCAGTTATTTCTACTGTCTCACATTAGCATCTGTCATCTCAAATTTTAGTGAGCCATCTGGTTTGCAGGTCACCAAGCCATCTGGTATAAAATGCTATAGAATCAAAAGTTTTACTGAGGTATTTTTCTAGTAAACCACTTCCCTCTGTTTTATTTTCTACAATCTTTAGCCACATACTGTAAGGCAGTGTTAATTAGAGTTAGTATAATGGTTGCCTAATTATCACTGTACATGCAGCTTCCATGTCTTTATTATGAATGATTGTTTTTTTTACTGTTTGGATGCTTCCTGTTTCAGTTTTAAAGTCATGCACCTGTTTGAGGTTTCTTTAAGCGTGGAGTCGCAGGTCCAGTCAAAACCTTTAACACACATGACTCATACACTCACAGCATCCTCTGCTGGAAAGACCATGGCTACTAGTTTACAACTTGTGTGTACGTAAGCCTGTTTCGCGCACCATGGGTTCTTCAACAGGCCACATCTGCTGAGTCGGATTTCCATTAACAAGGAAGCTATAGAGTCTGATTGGTTGTTCTTTCTGTGCCCATCTGTGTGTGTGTGTCTGTGTGTGTGTGTCTCACAGCCTTTTCACACAAGACATGATGTCTCTTAGATGTCTCGCTTTTTATCTTCTTGGGATACTGGCCGTTGACAAGGGTATTAAGCTTGAGGAGGCAGCATGTGCTGTGTGTGTTGCACGTTTTTTGCATATGCATGCGAGATTATTAGATAATTTCACAGATGAGCAGAGACCATCTTGTTTTTTCCTCAACTTAATCTCTAACCAGGAAAGACAATTCCACACAAACACACACCGTCAACCACATCCTTGCACACAGCACGTCTGACATTCATATTCCTCACACTCAAGAGAAGCTATTTCTCATAGCGCATGCTATGTAGCTCTAGAATTCACGCACACTTGGATTCACACACATACAGAAGCACAATGGCAGGCTCTCTGATGCAAAAACACATTCCTCTTTGTTTCCAGACAAAGGCTTGTTTCTGCAGCTTTGTCATGACTCCACAAAAGACTCCTTTAGGAGAGAGAGTTGGTGACTGGGTAAAACCTCTAAGATTGTTCCCTTGTCTCCTTCGCTCGCTCCATATAATCTGTCCACAACATCATGTCTTTCTCTACCTTCCATAATCTCTGTAGAGGTGCAGTACTTATTGCAGTTAGGTGATTATTTTCCTCTGTAGCAGTGTACCTTTGTAGAGACGTGTGGAGTGAGCGCCAGCATCCTGTGTGGGCTAACGATCATAATGCTGGAGCTTGTGAGGGGACTGGGATTCAGTGAGGCTCATGCAGAGAGAGAGCAGCAGAGGTGACGTCTGTCAGAATAGCTTTGATCACTGTGTACTGGACAAAATATAGTTTGATCTTTGGGGATTTTTTTTTTTCAAATTTGCAATAAGATTTGGATTTCTGTCTCTAAAATATTTTTAGCTGTTCATCATTTACATCCTAAATCTGAGAAGCCGTGGACAAAAGTAATACTGTAGTTGTTTTGGATTAATAAAGGATAGACTGAATTTAAGATGGTAATTTCATGATTACATTTCAGTTAATCTCCCAGCTCATGTGGTTGAAAACTCGGCTGGTTGATGTACAAGGATGACCTCAGGTTTTGACAGTAACACAGGTAATAACTTCCTGTTTTCCAGACAGATGTGAGTCATCCTCAACAAGGCTGTGAGAGAGTACCCGTCCATGTTTACTTATGTGTAATTCATGTCTATATTTGTATGTGTTTATATACGGGAGAGTGACAGAGATGAAACGTGGAGTGATTACAAAGATGGAAAAACACAGCAGCTCTCCCAGACTTCCTTTCTAATTTGTCATATGAGTGATTTTATATGGTCTCGGTGAGTCATCATATTAGAAGTTCCTCCCCCCCCCCACTAACATTTACTAAGAAACAAATTATCAAATACACTATAGTGCTCCATTAGATTAAAAATATATTTTTTCCTGCCTTGCACATTTATCACGGCTCTACAAATGAAAATGGGAAATAATTTTGAATTAAATGCAGCAGCACTAACAA
>JBBDHI010000016.1:11787250-11801689 GCA_037177115.1 Craterocephalus stercusmuscarum
AGCTTTTTCTTTTCCTGTTGGTTCACCAGAACAATATGTGGGAGAATCCAGTGTGCGCTCACACACACACACACACACACACACATATTAGTGTGGACATTTAGGACAGCCCAGATGTTGCCCCCAGTGAGTCAGAGAATGTGAAAAGGACGAGACAGGCAGACAGCTGGGGCGGGGAGCTGAAATGCACAGACCTTGTGGGAAAACTATCAAGAAGAAGATATACTACATCAGCTGTTTATTTATGTGAGACTGGAAGATTGATGAAATCTTTCTAAAAAAAAAAGTGAAGAAAAAAATCAGAAAACACTTCAAGGAAAGGAAGCAGGGGATTCTGAATATCCCCGTGCACCACAGACCTTAAAAATGCAGAATACATCAGCAAGTTATGTTTATGTTCGTTCGTTTAAGTCACAAAGTTGCGGTTATGAAGTCCTTAAAATAGTCAACAGATTCACCAACCATTCCCGTTTGAGCCGGCAGAAAACAAAAGCACCCGCAAAGACAACTTTAGAAAAAGAAACAATTTCTCATTTATTAAAGCTTTGGATTTGTGACCTGCCTTTTTAAGTCTTATGCTCCATCGAGTTTGGACTTCCCACTGAATTTGTAACAAAAATGGGGAGTAAAAGAGTCACAACAGGAAGATGGAAAGCCACGCTATTCTAAGCGGCCTGTGTCATTACAGTATTTGTGAATATGTAATTGGCACTTTTGTCATTGTGTAGAGAGACGGGAGGTGCAGCTTTTTCAGTGTGGGAATAGAGCGTTGCTATGCATCTGTGTAGAATTTCATCAGGAGATTAATTACTACATAAACATGGTATAAAGTAGACCACAAAACACCACCGTCAGTCAGAGCTAATCCAAGCTGCCCAAGGAGCTGCTTCTCCCTGTTTCATGTCACTATGATCCTGCTGTGAAGAATATGACCACAGGCAGCAAACTAGTAGAACCACAGCTGAGAAGGCAGATGGATGGAGTGTATGAGGGGGTGTGTGCATTTAAGAGTGTTGCTAAATGAATTTGGGCATCCATGTGTGGGACAAAGGGGGTGCAATGTACTTCCTTACGTAACAAGGGTGCCAGCAGTGTTACATAATAAACACCAATAAAAGCGCTCCGATGTCCTGCCAGCCTTGTTTTTTCAACGAAAGTTTGCCTCTCTCTTCCCTGTTTTTCATTTCCTGCCTTTTATCCGCCGCCACAAACCTTGACTCGCCGACAGCCTTCTTTCTGTGTTATGTCTGCCCGCTAGGGTCTCAAGGACCCTAAAGAGCCTTGCATGACATCATTTCCTGCTCTGAATTTCCCATGTGTCCAGAGCGGCATGTGAGCTAAGAACAGAAGCGGCAGGAAGTTCCTGGGCTGAGCATGTCAGCGGGACTCTGCTGGGTAAGTGTTGGACCATGATGTGCTAATGGATGTGAGCAGCAACACAGAGATGAACAAGAAAACAAAACTCTGCATGACTGTCTTTTTGGTCAAAATCAGAGTGATTCGGGAGAGATAAGAAACAGAGGAGACTATGAGTGAATGTACACTCTGCCCGGTAACACACACACACACACACACACACACACACACACACACACACACACACACAGGCTCCCTGGAAAAAAGCCACATTCCCACATACGCTAAAGCACTTAGTCCTTCATGTTAAAAGGTCAAAAAGTAGTAAAGAAGACAGAGGAGGAGTGATGGGAAGGAACCAAGGGAGAAGGAGGAATGTTAAAGGGGAATATGTCTGTCCAGCCTCGTGCGGTTCATCTGTGATCATGTTCGGCCCTCAGGAATGTTCTGTAAAACAGAATCAATACTGGCATGAAATCAGTGCAGGTTCAGGCGCAGAGCCTCTCGTGTTCGTCTGACTGAGGACCGGAGGGTTCAGACGGACCCGACAGATGATTGTAAATTAGTTCTAGACCAAAACAAATGACGGCGATGGTCACAGCTTGGATCTGAATGAAGTAGGACAAGTCAAGCAGTCTGGAGATCATCAGGCCGGGTGTTCGGTGATGCCGTTTTCTCTCCAGCAGAGGGTGTCAAAGAAAAGTGTTGGAGCAATGCACTGAAATCACATCAAGTCATGACATGGCTCGGGGCTGGAGTCGCGTGAAAGGCTTGCTTTGTGTGTGTCGCACCTTATCCTGTTTATCAGTTTTCGATTGGGTGTTTCTTGACTAGCGTCCTCATGAGGAAACAATAAAGTCATCAGTTTTGACAGAGCAGTTTGCTAAAACTGAGTAACAGCAGCTGCAGCAGCATGAAGTAACATGTTGACATGCATGCTGACAGATACACCAAATTAAGATTTATTCTAAAATCAAATTATAATTTAAGGGAATATCTGGATAAATAGGAGGAGAAAGATAAAAAGAAATAACACAGCAGTTTGTAGTGTGTCGGCTCTATGTGATTTTCTTCACGGTTTCTGTTCAGTCAAACAAAAGCAACATATGTGAACACAGTGAACAACGCGCTCTGTATGGTTGAATGGAGCTGATGATGACAAACATTTAACCAAAACCAGGCAGTCAACCCTTGCCATCACCACGGGGATTTTTATCATTGGGCTAATGAATGCTGATTTACATCTCTTTCTATTTCTATCATAGAATTTATCAGTCGGTCTGAACCCGTCAGGCCTCAGTCAGCGGAGCACGGCAGGCTCCTTGTCTGGTTCTGGACTCATTTCATGCCACTTTGAAGATAACAAAAGACTGATTTCACGTCTTGTAAATGTAGGGAAAAAAATTTCATGATTCAACGTTCAATATTAAAAGAATAATATCATGAAAAGAGTAAGAAAACAAAGGAATTAACTGTTTGGGCAACACAATGTCTGTTGTTCGTAGACAATTTGTTGATGGCCACAAACACAAAAACCATGTGTGGTTGTCTTTTGGTCTGATTTAACTTACAAAATCTATCCTGAATTGTCCTGAACTTAAGTTTGAGATTCCTATAAAACCCCCGGTACTTTTGGAAATGAACAACTAATAGGCCGACTTATTCTTAGTGAAAAGTTCAAAAATAGACATCTATAATGGGATGGTGACGCATACTGTAGCGGACTTGGCAAGAGCATCAACTGTGGACAACAACAGGTCTTTGAGCATCATATGCCTGCAGTTCAGAGATGCTAAGCATGGAAACATTTGGCACATTATAAAACAAAGATCACAGCAAAGACGATCCTGGAATGTCCATAGACACGTTTCACTTTCAACACTACAAGTATTAGTTTGTTCAGCCCCCAAAGCCGAGCGCGACAAAAACACGACGGGATGTCCCACACGGGCGCTTTCACCAGCTATTTAAGAACATAAATGCTGGCATTCATTGTTGCCAGATCATATACTGACGTGTCATTGCTTTCCTTTCAGTAATACGCAGACTTGAATAATGTGCAAATTCATATAATTTCTGTTTTTATACACACTTATAAATAAATGTAAATGCCCCTTAATATAACAATATGGTTTAAAAAAAAAAGCTAATAAGTGTGCGAATATATTAGTTGGGCTGGGTCATTGAGGATATTATTTTGTTTCATTGTTTTTTTTCTTCTTCGTCTTAATCCACCAGCTGCAGGGAAGTGGAAAACTCCATCCAATGGGAGTGTTTTTGTGTGTCTTGGGGAAGGTGAGGAGAGAGGAGGGCGTATGTGTGCAACAACCAGGTAATGGAAGAGAAAGAAGTCATGCCATCACCTCATGCAGGCAGTAACATGCTAATCCATCTACATTCCTCTCATAACTTTCCTTCACAGGTATGTTTGACTCAAGGAGATGAACGAAAACAAGGCTTGGCACATTTTATCCCATCTTCAAAAGAAATGTCACACAGAATTTTTTTTACGCAATCCACCTGACTTTAGCCCTGTAAAAAGCTTCAGAAAACAGAGAGTACACAGCTAAAAGCCCCTGTCGCTCTGTCGGATGTTCTGTTTAGTCCTGGGGAAACATGAGTCATGTGACAGGAAGTCAAGGAAGCTACCATTTGAGTAGGTGGAACACAGACATAAACAATAACACTTCAGCCCCCCAGGGTTTGTTTTGACTTTTATCAGATTTATAAGACATTTTTTGGTGTAGTAGTGACTCCATGTTTGTGAGTTGCACACTCTCATCATGTGAACTCTAATCAAGAAGAAACTCCAAATGGGTAAAGGTGAGAATCTATGTATAAAAGGTATGGTGCACAATGTTGTGCAATAGATCAAAAATGGAGAAAATCCTAAACAAGAACAGAATCTCAGAAAATGGCCGAGGCTTCCTTCCCGTGTTTTAAAACTAATATCAAAGCTCACTTTGTTTTGGAACCACAGCCAACACACTCCATCTCTGAAAACAGAGCAGATGAGGAGTTGCTTAAGGTCAAGCGCAAGAAACTAGAGGATGTGAAAAACCCATCATTTTCCAGCTCCTAAAAACTAATTAAAAGCACTAAACTCCTCTCTTCTACTCTGAGAGTTCATCCAGCTCATTGCGGCAAATTTAAAGCAAACGAAAACATATTTCATCGTGAAACTGCAGCTTTGCTTCGCCTCTCTTTATCTACCTTGTGCAAGTCTTCTCAGAAGCTGCTGGCGAGCAATGATCCGCGACAGACGCAGAGCAGAACGCCGCCGAGGGGTGTCTCCCAGCCTCAGGTAGTACTCCTGCCCGTCCGGTGTCATGGCTTCCAGACAGGTCCCCTCACTGGCGCTGTCACCGTCACTCTCACAGTCATTGCTGTTGCCCTCTGCACTCTCCATGCTGTCTATACTATCATTCGTTTCCATGGTCCTGCTGGATGCAGGTTCAGCACTGTCCCGGCTGCCCTCGCTGCAGGTAGCGTCAGCACCCTCTCCATCCTCGTCCATACTGTGAGCGATGGTTGAGCTCACTGGGAGTTCTCCGGTATCTCCACCACAGGTCGCATCTCCTGCCGTGGTTGCAGCAGCTGCATCCACGGGGTCCACCCTGCCGTTCGCGGCCTCCTCACTCCCAGCTGAGGCTGCAACCTCGCAGCGTGCTGCGGCAGCCGCACCGTCCGCGTCCACAGCAGCATCCACGGTGCAATCTACAGCCTCCATGCTAGCTAAACCTCAGAAACCTCCGAGTCTTCCTCGCTCTCGCCCAGTCGACTTTGTTGTGTGAGCACTCCTCATGAATTCCTGCCTCCCAACATGCTCTCACTGGAAGTTGCCCGCCCGCCTCCTCCCTTCTCCTCGCAGGCTTCATCACACCACCTGACTCAGATGACAGCCCCTGCTCTCCCCACCCACACTCTGCTCAGCTGTGATGGGAGGAAGATAAACTCCAAACTGTTGCTTCCATGAGGATTTTACTTTAGTCATGTGACCAGCAGCCAATGGCCCGAGTGCTCTGGGGAACACTGCCCTGCTTCCTGAAGCTCTGCAAAGGAAACTGTTTGGTACGTGCCCCAGGCATATGTGGAAATATGTGCCTGCGAACAGGACATATCTGTGATCAGTGGGGATAGGCCTGGAAAAAAAGATGATCTCAGCAGCCACATCCCTACGCGAAATAAGGAAGGAGACGAACAATAGAGAGTGTGGGGGTGTGAGACTGCGCTGAGGAATGTATGTAGGAGCAAATCTATTGTTTCTGCTTCCAAATAGGACTGTAATGCCACTGAAAGATGGTCTCCACATCTATACCATACACTTCAGCGTACTAGTAAACCTTCAAATCTGTGATTGAATTTGATCACACTGCCCTCTTGAGGAAATTTAGAAGAACCCTATCATGACTTTTTCATTGGGGATATAAATATTTCCATCTTTCTCAACCATGTTAAGATAAACTCAATACGGAAAAATAAGCTCAATATAATACAACACGGACTACAGAAAGAACTCTCCTGCTGATTCAGGGCAACAACCAGCGGCTGAAGTCATGGTATATAGATGTGTGTAACTGGAGGGGCATGGGGCAGGGCCGTAGTAAGCAGCTTGTAATGTAATATCCAGCATCCTGCATAGTTACAGCAGGCAGAAACAGGACAGGAAACTAGAACGGCTAAAAGTCAGACTTAAAAATCCCTTTTGATACAAGAAGTTTTGATTGAATATGCTGCCTCAAGTTTTTGGACAGTATAAAGAAGACGTAACAAATTTTTAAGTCTATTTTAATGTTATATAATAATATTACCTAGCCAAACTTTATTTCTTGTGCAGGATAAAAATAAGAATGAGAAATAAATAAATCCCTGAATCTAACCTTTGTGAGAGAAGAGATTTAAACTATTTCATATTTCCACCTTTTATTACTTCATTTTGATTGTCCTTACATAAAACAAGCTTTTTTGTTGCGTGTGTTTTGTGTGCAGCCCAATCAGTATACTGTATATGAATCTAAGAGAAGGTGTTTAGGGTCTGTTATACTGTACAGATCTTTTACTTTTTGTAATACAACCATATTGTTTTTCTACAAATGTAATCAATCAGTTATATTTGAATTATTCCACAATATAAATCCAGAAGAGAAAAAGAGACAAATGCAGTCACACATAAGTTCCAGGTCTTACACATTCTTCTTATTAGGTCGTCAACGAATAAACTGAACTTCACAGTCAGGGCCCTTCTGGTCTTCAGAATACTTGGTGCCACATTGCATCTTTATTCATTCATTTATTTTCTAAACCATTTAGTCCAATTTCAGGGTCAGGAGGCTGGAGCCTATCCCAGCAGTTAGCAGACAAGAGGCAGGGTTCACCCTGGACGGGGCAACACAGAGACAAATAACCATTCACACTCACACTCACTGCTAGGGATTATTTAGAGTGATCATGCATGTCTTTGGAGGGAGGACCCAAACACACACAGGGAGAGCAAACTCCACAGAAAGGCCACTGTTTGAACCCGCCACAGCTGAGGCTTGAACCAGTAGTGTTCTTGCAGTTAGGCTACGGCGCTACGCTGGATAAAACATGTGGTATAAGATGACAACAATAAATCAACATCAGGGATTTAAAAAAAAAAACAGAGAAAAAATATGAC
The DNA here is from genome assembly GCA_037177115.1 of Craterocephalus stercusmuscarum. NCBI lineage: Eukaryota > Metazoa > Chordata > Actinopteri > Atheriniformes > Atherinidae > Craterocephalus > Craterocephalus stercusmuscarum. Next base: position 11,794,266 of record JBBDHI010000016.1, read on the forward strand.
AAAGTATATCTAGCCTGAGGCTTGACCAGGTAATGGTGGGTAATAAAGAGAGGCCGTGTGTTGTATGTCTCAAAATATCAGCATCTGACAGTATGAAGCCAAACAAGTTACCACAACACTTAGGGACTTCTGATCCTGAACACAAAGAAAACACTACAGAGATAAACCACTCAACTATTGTGTATAGCGGAGTTATTATAGTAAAGTAGTACCCATCTCACAGAAAGCTGAACTCACCTGAAGCAGAGTTTCCTGGTTTAAAACGCTTATAAAGTGAGGAATTCTGGCTATACAGTTAACTTCTTCGCAGGTTTCTTTGTAAGCATCAGGGTGCATGTGGTGGTGGGATAGGGGGGCGTTATTGATATTATTGATGTTGTTGAAAGGGGGGGGGGCATGAAAAATTTGGGGAACCACTGTTTTATGGTATCTAAAAAACATACACACACAAACAGAAATGCTCAGTCAAGAGCAACTAAAAGCCACAAATCCCACAGGACGAGAGAGACCCCACCCACCCCCAACAATAATCCATCAATCTGTAGAATTACAGCTAAATCCAGGTCCTATTATGGACTTTCAGTTTTCACACACACACAAACACACACACACAAACACAGCCAAATGGAAATATGAACACAATAAACTTAATTTCATGCAGTCGCTTTAACACTCTGAGGACCAAACTTTACGGCTAAAAATTTTCATTTTTTCTTGCAAGCGCATCTTTTTCAGTGACGTTAATCTGGGTAATATTTGGGCTGAAGGTGATCATACGTTTTCCCACTCGAGGGCTTTTTCATTTCACCATTTACTTTCCATTGAGTTTGATTTTAACTTGTTGGGGCGTCTGAATAAAAATCGACTTATTTTGCATGCGCATTTCTCAATAAGATGGGCAAGAATAAAGTAAACAGCTTCAAATTGAAAACATTTGACAGACCTTCATATCCCATTTGCCTGACTGATTCACCGAGTGGAAAATGTTCTGTTGAATACCAGCATAAACTAATAATAAAAGGCCAGATGTGCACATTTTAAGGATTCCCCATCTCCAAATCTGATCCAAACAGATGTGAATTGTGTGCCTTTAAGCTGATGGGTTGAGCAGTGGGTTGAGAGGGTGGGGGTGGGTTGGAGGAGGGGAGATTTTTGGGTTCTGGTTTGAGGACAGGATGGAAATGTGGGAAAAAATTAGGGTAAAGAGGATTACAGAGGCCGCAGGTATCTTCTGGTGCCTAATCTGAACGTTGTTACCCTGCTATGAACATTAATTAACTCATCACAAACACAGAAATAATATTGACAGTTATTATAAAGCAGCTAGTGCAGAAAAAAGTTCAGCTCTGCACCAGAGTATTTTAACTGGTCAATTCTTGCACTTGCGCACGGACTAATGTGGTCTGGGGTGGTTTGGTTGGTTGTGGGTGTGGGAATGTTAGCCGTTTCATTTGTTTAAGTGGCGCACATCTTAGTAATCACATTAAAATCGAGGAGACAGCTGCAGCTAACTCCCTCAATCTCCACTAGCCTTCCCTCACATTACCTCCTCTTCCTCTCTCTCTGACGCACAGCTGAGCCAGAGTCTGCGCATCCAGGTTACTGCAAATACAAAGAAAACGGACTGACACTTCAAACTTGCTGCATTACGCACCTGAGATTATCTGACCCCCTGCAGTTGAGGCTATGAAAACCAAAATAGGTGCTACTGTGTTGGCCATTAACAGACAATCATTTTAACGTCAACCTGCCTCCGAATTAGAACAACAGAAAAGCTGAATGACTGGCATCTGAAAGTCCCGCTGGACAGTTTTCCACAGCACATGCTTGTGCTGTTTTGAGCACTAAATTTGACAATGACCTTCCCAAAATAATCGAGGAGCGCGCTGCGCACGTCGCTACAGGCTTACGAGGTTAGGCTATATGCAGCAGCATACACACACTGGAGATAAACTTTTGTCCTCATTATTAGTGCAGCGGATGGGTAAATACAAGCGTTGGTAAACTATGATCTCCACCAGGCAGACCAACACACACACATACGCCTATCCCGCTTCGTGTTTCATTTTTAAAAGACGAAAGAAAGAGACGGAGATGCCTTGTGGCAGCAGTTCTTTGCTTTTGTTGTTAGGGTTATAGCATCTGCATCTATGTTTTTAAAAAATCCTGCATTCCGCTTATCAGAATATTTCTCATTTCCATTTTTGGCTCTCTGACCTGCAAGTCGTCTCTCCCGGACATTTCTCCACAGCAGATCCCACGCCTTGGACGTGGAGTCCCGCAGCTGCTCACTGATAGACCGCCGCAGCTGAAGCTTATTGGCAGACTTTCGCAGGGTTGTCATTGCGGTGCTGCCGGACGCATATTCACCCCCTCCGACTAAAAGCAGCACTCGGACAGCACCAGATTACTCCGTCTCCTCGGTGCCACGGTGAAGGGCTCCGGCTGGGACAGCGCGCCCCGGCTGCTGCGTCTGGCTGCCGCAATAGTCGTCACCGCTTCACCTGGTTCGGGATACGGCTCCTCTCGCGCTGCGTCACCTTTCTGCACCAGCAGGAATGAGGCAGGATGAGGTCTTACTGGCGGGACCCACGAAAAATACACCCATCTAACTGATCCAGCATTTTTGCCGCTTCAAGTCTTCCACAGTCGTATGTAGGGCGAAGGTACAGAAATGGTTCAACATAACTTCTGCATGTAAGTCTATACAGCCAGATGTGAGAGGAGGTTTCCCCCTCCCCTCCTTCTCTCACTCGCATACACACACACACACTCACTCACCAAACCATGTTCTCCACGATGCAAACCCACCCACTCACCCAAACAAGGATCTCTTTCAATCCCCTTGATACGTAGCCTAATAACACTCAGTCATACCACATACATGCACACAGCTCACGATTCTGAGATTTTTAGACCAAGCTTCACTTATTTCTGCTCATTCACTCATGAAACGCTGCAATGTCCTGTAACGCTTGTCTCCAAATAAAAATTGTTACCTAAATAATGTTTGAAGAACTTCTCAGAAAAAAAGATGAGGAGTTCATAGGAGCTAGGCACAGTCAGTGTCAAATACAAAGACTTTTATTATCTAAGAGGCTTTTACTATAAGAAATTATTCATAACATGGAAAAATCACAACAAGCAGGGGTGTTCTGAACTAATGAATGACTGATATTGTGACCCCAAGGTGCGCTGCACTGAAGAGATGATGTTCTGTGGTGGAAATATCTGCTTGGGTTCAGGAATGTTTCTAAAAACCACTGTCAGTACGCAGTGTTTGTCCTTTTTTGAGGGGAGAAACAAGCCTTGCTTTTATCAGTGTGCAGTTCAAAGCCAGCATTTGAGATGGGGAGGTTTTATTGTGCATGTCAAGGGTAACCTTTTCGTCTACGAAGGCACAGTTGTTATTGAATAACACTGGTTTGGAGCAACTAAGGAAGCATTTACACTAAAATAGTCCAGGGGACTTGGGGATTATGAAATATTTCACACCTTCTTTTGGTTTGGTTGACTTTACTAGACCGAACTGTCCGGGCAACATCTTACAGTTTCAGCAGTGGTTCATTAAAGGCAATCAGACTCAATCACTGCAAGCACCTCAAAATCGACTCAATCACAGCAAAAAAGCAATGCTATAATAATATGACGTTTATTCAGTCTTTAGTTTTCTGTTTTACTGAGGTATTCAAACCAAATACATTTGCATACGAATCTGTCCAGTTCGAGAAGCAGCAAGCTATTCAGCTCGTTAGACTACAACATTAGACTACAATATGTTCTATGTTAATTCCTCTCTTTGCTTCATTGGATAGTCTGTTTACTTTCACTTTGCAAGTAAACTGCACCAGTGTTCACTGGCAAGAGAACCGAGACCCTGGCTTTAAAGACAAGCGGAGCAAAGATTTATTTTGAGTGTGCATTTAAACGAACTCCAAACGAACCGTTCTACTAAACCATGGAAGCGGACCAGGGCTGAATTACAGAGGACAAAACAGCACCAACATAACTGCAAAGACTGTCATCCGAACAACCATTACATGTGCATGCCCAGCTAAGATTGGAGCTTGATCTGTCTGTTTAATTAAATGGATGGATTAAATTGGATTTCTTTTTGTATTCTCAGTTCTTGTTTTCTCGTAGCAAACTGAACACATTGGAGACCAGAACGACTGGCGAGCGTAGTAGCAGACGACGAATTGTTTCCATGTTGTTCAATGAGCTGGACACCTCTACAGCACTCTACATCTTACAAAAACATGCACTTTACCCTTCATGATGATATTTGATGCTATATCTGCTTCTTCTCATGTTTCTGGGTCAAAGCTTTAGACAGGAACTTTGATGTATATGTAGTGTGAGTCTAAGATAGATAGATAGATAGATAGATAAATTTAAAGGAGCTATACCCGATATTATGTCCGGCTATTTTAGTTAGAGCGTCACTAACCATAGGTATCCGGAAGTTGCAAAAGTTAACCCCATTGGCAGAGAAAGAGCGTCACACCAAAGCTAAAAACTAGCCGCTTCCGCTAACTAAAATAGCCGGATGTAATATTGGGTATAGCTCCTTTAATATAATTTCAGTTATCCAATACATACATCTTATTTGCAGGAAACAGACAAAACAGAAAAACCACGGGGAGAAATAAAAAAAGTTAGCCCTAGATTCAGGTAACAGCTGAGGAAGGCCATATGTTGCAAGTCCTTTGGTGGGTTTTTCCTTTACATCACAAAGAGCACCTGGACATGTGACCATGGCTGCCTAACTGAGATAAAGAGGAGTGCACTCAGCAGATGACATGCTCCAGTCAGCCTGACAACCTGAAGTGAAAGTGCTTAAGCTGTCTCCCTTTGTGAGCCACGCTCACCCCTCTGACAGGTTAAGAGTTTTGGGAACTTTGTCCTGAGCTTGGAGTTATTCCCATGTTATTCCAGGAATGCCAGACAGAGCGATCACACTGGCCAGGACACTCCTCAGCTGCCGTCTTGCCTGACACCGTCGGATGTCCCGTTTGTGGTGTTGAGTTGCAGGTCAGCATGGATCCGTGAGCGGAGGCCTGATTCAACAGTCCGACTTGTCGAAACACGCTTGACATCTCAGGCAGTCAGCAGAATCCTGAGGTCATGTGGACACCAAAGACCACTTTACTGGTACGGCTGACAGCTGCAGACGGGGGTCTAAATAATCAGTGCAGGAGCTATTTTCACCCCAAATATGAATGATGTGATTGGATTGGTTCCCCAGCAAACACATGACACATTCTGTGAGATGATATTTTGGCTGGCTCGTGGTTCCCTGGCTGATCCCTGATCTGCCTTGTCCTAGTGTCTGCTGTCAGTTTGGCTGAGGAGCGAGCTGGTGATTTATATTCTTGCACTACACTGCCAGGCATAGACACACGGCTGCATTGGGGACCCAAAGTGTTTTGAGAAAAGAATGATGAAAACAAATAGATGGATGGAGTGGGAGGGAAAGAGGAAGAATGGGGAGCTGAATAGTGGACTGAAAGAGGGGAAGGAACTGAGGAGCTCACGAGAGACAAAAAACAGAGTCAGCTGACAAGACCTCCAACATGCGACGCTGCAGCTGTTGGATGAGAGGAGGTAAACCTCCAACCTCAAATCACACACTTGAGAGGATGAAACAACTGATGAAAGTACTTGTTTTTGTTTTGATCACTTCTAAAAGCAGTGAAATGGGATTCTCGAACATTTTATGTGCAAACTGAGGTCAAAAAGAATTCCAAGCCTGCATATTTTTCCCATCATGACAGTCAAAATGAAGGAGGTAAGTGGGAATAACAAGACAATGGTTCTGTCTTTTTTTGGTCACAATTCAAAGCAAGTTAGAAAAAAAAACATATAGCTGACATAACACAAAGGCAATTTTTCTACTGTGACTTCCGATTAATATTATGAGAACTGCAATCACATATTACACTAAGGTTGCATAGATGCAAACATGATCAGCTTTCTTCTCCTTATAGTTAATTTAAATGCACAATGAAAATACCTTACGGTTAAAATCAAATCTCACAAAATTCATGTGCATGTGCTGGCACTGATTAGAGTAATGACTCAACAGAATGTTCTAGATGCTGATGTGAAAAGCGATCGGGACATTGGTGCTGAAGAGAGGACTGAAACTTGGGACACAAATCTGAATGTATCATTACAATAACTCAGTTGGAGAAGAACTGTTAAGATGATGATAATGATCATGTAGAAGCTTTTTTTTACTGTCACAGGGTCACCTATGCAATAATATACATGACTTTTTTAATACACATGATTATTCACTATAAATAACACACACAGATCAAACTGACTGACAGTCAGTTTGAAACTGCGGACATTGAAGAGGCATCAAAGATTGCCTTTTTCAAAAACAATACTTTATATCTTTATATCTGATCAATACAAAACATTAAATCATGAATTTGACTCGAGAAATGACCACCATGTTGGTAACGCAAATGCGCAACACTGAATCTGTCATATTAAAAGGCTGGCGTTACATTCTGATGCCTGGATTAATAGAATATATCCACTCACTCAAGATCTCCACTTAAACCTGATTGTTTGCGATCAGTTTTGAAAAAGCTGTTTAAGGTTAGGTGAGAAGAAGGAAAAAATGACCAAAAAGATCACCAGATATAGCTTTCCAACACCCCATTTGACCCTCACAAAGAGTCATAATGTAAAGAGGCAGGAGAGGCTTGCTGATAAGCACCTGTGGCTGCTGAATAACAGCATAAACTGAAACACTACCGACTGGCAAGTGACCTGCTTGAATCGTTCTATTGAGGGCAGGGGGGGTGTGGGGGGTGGCTGTCTGTGTGTTCATTCAGTCTTGTGCTCATGGTAAAACTAATTTCTGATTTCTGGCAAGAATCAGAGTCTTATCAGCTTCCCTTAGTGTAGAGATTTGTTATCATTGTCCTTTGGTGTTCCTCGTCTTTCACCTCTAGACTTCTTATCTCCTCCTGCACTACGGCCACTGCCAGCCAATGAGGCATGCCAGGATGTGTTGTAAACATGAGAGAGTGGAAGTTAACCCAGACTGAAGGTATCTAACAAACACTGGGGATTAAAAGGACACACCTGAGCTAAAGGAGTGTCAGCATACGTGTGTGATGAGGTGGATGAATCAGTAGCTGGATTTAAATGTCAGATCAGTACTGCCACCAGCCTCTTGGTGACATGGTATGGTGCTTGACACGATAAGGCAAGAACTAGATGTAAATGATTATTAATTACAAAAACACATGGATATTCAAAACATTGTTGCATCTGCTGCCATGACTGGGTTGCAGGATTCTGATGATGTACTAAACAAAAGCAGCTCCAACTATAACTGAGCATGTTAATTTAACTCATTTTCACAAGAAACAAGGGTAAGTCAGCAAATTAGAGGAAGG
>JBBDHI010000016.1:11850086-11862186 GCA_037177115.1 Craterocephalus stercusmuscarum
ACTTAAAAGGGATAAGTCCAACTTCCCATTTTTACCCAATAATGAACTGTGTAGAAACCATTTTTCTTAGAAAGATTGAAATAATATCAGGCAAAGCTCCTTTAGGAGGACACAGAATTAAAACTAAAAGCGCTCAGAGAGATCTCCGCCTGTTCGAAGATATAATAGCAAAATGATCACCATCTCCACATAAAAAAGGAAGCTTTAAAAAAATTCCAGGTGGTGATCGGGATCATCCTCAAAACCTAATCCCTTCCTCCTCAGTGCATTTTTGACATTTCCTGAACATTTCTAATAATAATACTAATTCTACTAACAATAATAATAAAAACAACAATACCAACAATAATGGAAATAATAATAATATTAATCAGCATACACACACACACACGCAGGTTTAATTACCTTGTCCACACTATCTGCTCTCTTCAGGGTGAAGTCCTCATTTTCACTATGATCCATTTCTGTGCTATCGTGCCTGGAAAATAAGATTACCACTTGGGGTGATTTTTTTTTTTTTAAGAAAAAGCATCTGAAAGCAGGAAAGTTATGAGAAACACGAGCTATTTGTCTTGTACAGTTTAGAATAAGTGCACATTTTCAGTCAGTGTGTTGTACAGTGACTGATTATAGGGCATTGTCTCCGTTCAGTGATTATTCCACATGAATAACAGGAGCAGGAGGAATTAGTAATCATCGAGGCTGCTTCTGGCTTAAATCATGACTTTTAAACTGCTCGCTATACCTGCTCTTGCTGCGCTGTGGGGAGCCTGGGTTGGACGAGGAGTCGTTGTTACTGGTAGTCTCCATACGAGAGGCTTTACTCTGCAGCGGTTTACCCGCGGACGACAGCGGCTTGTTGACAGCACCCAAAACATTTGCCGACTTGGGCTTTAGGAAGGAGGAGCAGGATGAAAGGTGAGTTGGATACAGCAGAAGTCACACATGAGCATTTTACAGGTTTTACTAAGCTTACCTTTCCTGGTGTGAAGAACGCCTTCATCTCTGCCGGGAGGTAATTTTTAGTGTTGCTGAAATTCTGAGAGGAAGGGAGGGAAATCTGTCAGAGGGCTTGTTTGTAAAGAGCGAACAACAACAAACGCAAAAACTCAAACACAAGCTCTCGGTTAGGTATGAAAATGCAAACCTTGTCTGGTTTGGTGAAGAAGCGTGAGGGCAGCACGGGGTCTTTTGGGGACTCGAGGCTGTAGGTGGTACTCTTCGACATGATGATGTTCATGGCGACGTCACACACAGTGTAGAGCTTCTGCACAGCGAGGAAGAGATGTCAGGTCAGCAGGCAGCAACTTCAGGCAATCACATATACTCAGTGCGTTTGCTCATCGAACGGGTACCTCGTTTGTTTTGGGGTCACTCTGGCTCTGGGCGTCTTTAGTCTGCTTAATATTTTCCACCATTTTTCTTATGAAAGCATGGCTGTTGTTCTCATTCTTGGCCATGATGATCTCCAGCACAAACCACAGAGCCCTGATGATGAAAAAAAGCTTGACATCAACTTTACAATCAACACAAACTCGGAGAAAATCAACCTGTGAGAACTGGCAACAACGATCATATGAATATTATTCCTTTCTTATCCCAGTTTCATTCCTCTTAAATGTGATCGTGTCCACAAAGAAAAAGCGCTGAAATATCCCACATTGATCTACAAGATCCCCGCCGGTTTTCCTTCAAAATCACTACCAACAGAAGAAGGAAGCATCAAACACACAACTTACTCTTTGATTTCCTTCAGCTGCTCGATGTCTTGTACTTTCACATAATCCGGATCATGTGCCAGAAGGTGGATGGTGTAGGGCACCACGTACTCCGGCAACAGAGAGAACAGCTTGTCTGTAGGTATACACGAGGTAAACATCACCAACACCACAAATAACAATTTCCCCTTCACCGTCTATAAAGTGAAGAATTTGCTTTATGGCTGCTTCTGGGGGGAAAAGAGAATCAATCATGTAGCTTTCTCACCGCTGATGGCTGCATGCTGTTTGAGGTACTCTCTGCGTATGTTCACATTTTTCACCAGGCACTGGCGAGCATGAGCCCTCCTCTCCTTGACGGGGTCCTTGGCGCACAACGCGAACACAGCCATGTATTCCAGCGGCAGACGGAGGCGGCACAGGCCCCGGTGGAGCTTCTGGGAAAAACACTGTCGCACCTGGTAGCACTCATCCTGCGGCGATTAAGGAAGGACACAAAGAGAATAGTGACGGTCATGAAGAGGAGGAACTGGGATTCTGAGAGTAAAATAACACTGATCCGGTATGAATATTATTTCAAAACAATCTTAAACGCTCATAAATTAAGTGGAAATTACAATCCAGCCCTTCCAAAACACAACAAATCATTTGCATGATAAAGGGAAGTATGGAAGTCCGTACATTGATGACGAGAGCACAGAGCTGATACTGCTCCAATGTGATGATTTCATGATAGCAGGGTTCTTGTGCCAGCTTCAGCAAGGCACACGCTGCCGCCAGCCGGAGCCTAGACATGTCAGGTTTGCTAGGAAACAACAACGGAGAAGACCAACAGATCTTTATTTACCTACATATGGTGTTTGCAATCAGAGTATGACATTCCCCACAGGACCATAAAGCTAAAAAAAAATGCGTAATACTTACTGAAACATGGCTAATAATCTTACTTTCTTTAAAACTTCTCAAGGAACCTGCCTTAGCTTTGTCTAATAGAGGAAAAACACATTTCTTTCTATTTACCCCATCCTGCCTTGCTCAGTTAGGTCTCCATCGCTATGAAGAATAGCAGTCAGCATCCTCAAAGTGGAATTTCCTGATTTGCTCTGGTTGTTCTTCACTCCTAAGAGCCACCTCACCATCAGCTTTATACCCTGGATCTAAGCAGGAAGAAACAAGTGCAAGCTCGTAAATACTTTCTGCATCTCTCATGTGTCAACATTCCAAAAATAAGGCATTTTTCCATTCATGGGTGATGGTACACAGATATTTCTGTAACATCACATGTATCTATCAAAAGAATACTTAATAGGGAAACAGTTTTTAGTGAGATCCACAGCTTCACTACTGACCTTCGCTAGAGTCTCTAGAGATACTTCATCATCAGGAACCCAAAGCTTGGTTGTCTTCTTGCCTGGGATCTACACAAAACCAAAATTGTTATGCAAGTTTACTCTAAACACATGATGAACAGTTTATATGACTTTGGGTTAGTTACACATAGCTTTTTATTCCGTATACATCTTTAAGTACTATGAAATCCTTGATAGCTTCTGAACAACAACAAAAACAGTGGCTCTTAATATGCAAAATGTCCATTAGTACCCTGTCGTTCATGAGCAGATCCTTCACAATGAAGTTGGCCACAAGAGATTTGAGAGGTGCAGCAAACTGTTCTGGGGCCAGCTGGGCCAGGTGACCCAAGGTGGTCAAAGGAGTGATGAGCTGCTCCAGGTTAGCAGGGTCCAGGCTTTTGTGCAGGGGCTGGAGAAATACATTACATCTCAATCTCAATGTTTTATTCACAGGCAGGAAGATCTGCTGGTGCGCAAAAAAATAGTATCATCTGTAAAAACTAATCAGATGTAAGAGATACAGCTGGGGTGGAACTCCTGTAGTAGGGTAGCAGCAACATTTAACAGCATTTACATGATCGAAATGATAATTTTAGTTCTTGCATGAGATTGTTTTTATTTATCAAAATAGTCAGATTCTTTATCCAGTATGAAAGAAGCACGAAATGCAAAATGTGCTGATAAAAACATACACAGACTGAAAAGGCAGACTGACCTCAAAGATTTGGGCAAAGTGTGTGTCTCTGTTGCTGAACATAGCATTGATGCAGTGGATGGCATACTTTGCCTGGCGAGGGGGGCCTCTCTTTGCTTTTGCTTGCAGTACTGGAAGTAAAACACTAGGGGGAGCAGTTAGGAGAAAACCATTAAAACAAAGGGAATTGGCCAAAATCACAAAGACTGTAGCATGACTTGTGTTTCAGTTATGAAGCTGACATCTGTGTGTGAATTAATAGTAACAGAGCGCTGCGTACATTTGTTGTAAATCTGAACAAACAAACTTACGATTTGATGTGGGGAAAACTCTCCTCCATCTTGCTGCCTGTGTTCTTGAAGATCTGGAGAGCAGCTTCGGCCACCTTCTCATCGTCCATCTTCAGACAGCCCAACAAAGACTCAAAGGTCTCTGCAGAGTGGAACGACACGGGGTGTGTGAAGGACAGGACCTGTGTGGGACGGAAAACAGGTCAGAAAGCTACATAAAGCAGAAATATCTTCTATCTATATGGAATACGCTGATGAAAATATTTTACAAAAATGCTACAACAAAAAAAAGAAGTAAAAACCTTTAATTCATCATTACTAGAGACTGCTGCTGCAAGCTTTGTACACAAAGGATAACGTTAAAATCTTTCAATGTTAATCTTTTTCCTGTTTGTCTTTCAGTTTCACTTTAGAAATCAAAATGATCAAACTCAGAGATCAGCGGAGTTGCAGGCAGCAACGGACTCACTATTCACAATGGATGTAGAGCCAATAAATAACATTTTTTCAACAGTTATAATTTTGCTTAATGGTGCATTACCGTAAAATAATTTACAGACAGTTTTTACCTTTAGCAGTTCTAGTCCTGCTCTGATGGCTTCTTCAGTAGGAACACCTTCCTCTTCATCATCAGCTGTTCCATCTATAGATTTGTTTACCTGCTTTATCAATGCACTGATGGATGATGGAGATAAAAAGAGAGGTAAACAATATATACGGTATAAAAGCACACTGGAATCCCCCGTCTCCCCTCTGTTTTTGTATCAAAAGGCCAACAGTACCTGATGGACTCCGTGTCGATGTGAACGGGAGCAATCCTCTCCAATAGAAATTTGACCATTTCCAAGAATGGATTGCTGGGTTGTTTGGGGCTGCCAAGTTTTTTAGTGATATCCCGCTGAGAAGATAACAAATAAACAATACATAGATGAATAAAAACAATTAGCATGGCACGATAATGCAGACACTAAACTCTGTCCTTCTCAGAGAAAAAGAGCAATACTGAAAAGCAATTAGCACTGAATCAGTTCTTCACCTCACATCTGTAACGGTACTCATTCAAACAAAAACCAAGGCAATTAAGTCATGTTAAAGTTTCAGTTTGAAGATGCTTCATGGGGATCGGCTTGTCAGCACTCACCACGCAAACTTCAGCCTGCTTACAGGAGCAGGTGGGGCTGACCAAGGTTTCTAACTGATCTCTGATCCGCTCATCATCATCCAGGACCTGAGCCAGTTTCTTTACAAAGTCCTGAGCCTTTCCTGGGTCTGGCAGGTTTCCTACACACACACAGACAAACCTTTAGTCAATATGGAATAGATTTGGAAAGAAAAGCATGTTATATATAGAAATAGATGTATTAATAGAAATTAATAACTAGAGTAATCTCTTACTTGTGATCACCATGATTTTGGCATACACAGCCTTGCTGGAAGCTTCAGACTACAGATAATTAAAAAAGAAAATTATAAAAGTTTAGAAAACTAACAAATTAAAGTTTCATATGATGGCCTGCTGACAAGCTTTTGTGGTGTGCACAAAGTACCTTGGGTTTTTTGATCAGGTCCAGCAAGTCTTTGACATGGTGTCTTAGCAAATTCTGGCACTTCCACATCTCATTCAAAGCTCTGAAAAAGGGCATAAATAATGAAGGACAAACGTTTAAACACAATAACAAAACAGGTTTTCTTGTTGTTGACGTCCCATAAAATTCTTAAAATCTTTCCTTATCTTTTTAAATTGTGCACATATTCTGAGAAAACACTTACTTGACAGCATTTGTGTCGAGGGTAGCATACAAGTAGTAAAGACACTTCATCCTTTCTGTGGTTTCCAGGTTGTGAGGAACCATGTACTGGGCAAAGACTCGCTCCACCAGCAACCTGTGCATACAAGGAAAAAAAACATATTGTGCTTAAAATAAAACACATTCACAAAAAGGAGCAGCACAGACTTCTGTTAGCAACTGAGCCAGTCCTGTGCAGGGAAAAGAATTAAAAGATAACTTTACTCAAACGTCTTATTGTTGTTTAACAGAGACAGCAACATTTCATCCGACCGCTTCTTCTAGCCTGGTCCTTGTTCATTCTTTTTTTTCCAAGTTTGTCTCCAAATGGATCACTGTATTTGTACTCAAGGTGAGATTTTGAAAATGGAAGCTCAACAACCCACAGAAAAAATACACTCTCCTTGTGAAGCATGTGTAGGTGGCCCATACACCAAATTTTCAAGCTAAAGGGAAAGAATTCTGCAGTTTGAAATCTGCCTGTTAAAAAATAAACAAATAAATAAAAAGTATCACAAATAAAATAAGTCAAACAGAGGTGTAGCGGCTATAAACTTTGTACGTGGCTACCTGTAAGGGGAAACAGATGGATAGTCTGGATGCCATTTTCCTTCTTTCGTGATTAAAATGCAGTGATATAGACGTTAAAGGAAGTTTGAAAGAACACTTTGCTCGTTGGATCTTGTGGTCCCGACTTAATGAAAATAAAAGAATAAATTGATAATCCTCCATCAGCAGCGCTTTTGTGCACAATCCAACAAAAACTATGAACACGCACATGAAGTGTCTTATGAGCACTTCTAAATAAACAGCTTTAACAGCTTCAGCACTTAAGTCCAGGTAATTAATGTTTCATGGAAAAAGACTTTTTTCTTATTTTTTTCTCATATAAACACAGAGGATGGCGTATAGACAAACCTGTCATCAATGCTGTTCTGGTAGTAGATATGAAGCAGTTTGTCTTTAATCCAGGAAATCTGTTTAGACGCCTCCCTGCCTCCCTCTCCTTGCAGTGCATACTTCCTGTAGATCGATGCCAGACCCATCATAGCCTCCTTACGTACACGCCACTGATGGAAGAAACAGAAACAAATAATCAAACTAAACAAAATGATGGCAAAAAGTTACCCGGGAGTTTCAGCAGAGCTACGGCACCCACCGAAACGCTTTGCATAACCAAGTCCAACCAAAAGAAACATTATAAACATTTAAAGCATTCATCATGCTGGCCACATAAAACACTGCACAAACATTTATCATATGTGCAATCTTACCCTCTTGTCCAAGGTCCTCTCCTTTACAAAATTAAGCAAAGCATCATTGACCAGGGACAAGTCTTTCTTAGCAGCAGTTACAATGGAGACAATGACATCATGGCGGATGGCCTCTTCTGGGTCATGTGACCTGACTCTTAAATATTCTTGAAAAAAACAGAAAAAAGGGTGTGATTGAGACCATCCAACTAATAATAAATATATCAGACAGCTTTTTTTTGGTTAAAATCCAGGTACGCCTCTCAAAACATCAGTATCAGTAGGTGTTTGTGTCTGACTAAATATTGTGGTGTGACCACCACACAGAGCTAACATACCGCTTACTGACTGATTTATTAACCCATGAAAATATGCTTTCTGATATTAGGGGAATTTAACCGATTTACCTGTGAGGTCTTTGGCCAGGTCTGGATGGTTCATGAGACAATGACTTGCAAACTTAACACACTCCAGTCTGATAGGCACATGGATGTCATTAAACCTTTAGGGAAAAATAAATATGCATCAACATCAGCAGTAAAAAATGTGCCAGATGCAAACAAAACAAAAAGCTAGCAGTTATTTGCTACGTACTCGCACCATATCCCGATAGCTGACAGACACTAAGCATAAGCCACAATGTCTCTGAAAGTATCAACAAATGTGTTTGATAAAACAGACATTGAGGGGCTTACAAATAAACCTCCAGTCTGGAAAATGGTCAAACTATTCTTATTCACAACTTCACCAATGAACCAACATCATCAAACAATTGAAAACAGGGTTAAAAAACAAACGACCGAGATAGCTTTCATTTTCCTCCCATCACAACAGGCAAACTCACCTGCCCAGGTAACACTGCCAGAGTGGTTTGTTCTGTGCAGCCAACTCAGAATCCTTGGCTCCAAACATCTTAGCTAGCAGCTTCACCACCTGCAGCCGCTCATCATTATCATTACTCTGCACCGACAGAGGCAGAGAGAGAAATGATGCACTGAATGTGGCAGTGTTTATTGGATAGATGTGCCAAGTCATTTACAATAACTACATTAGACACCAGCACCATTTTCATAACATATGATTACGGCAGTTTTATTGCTAACCATCTTGATTTGGAATAAGTCATGGAAAAGAAGAAACGGGACCAACAAGGGAAAGCAGGATAGGAAGAGGGAAGGAGCCAGGGTGGAAGAAGAAATGCAGCAAGTAGAGAAAGAGGAGAATGAAATAAAGGAAATGAAATGAGCAAGTATGAGAGAGTGTGTATGTATACAGTCTGTGGTGGAGAGATTTTATCACGGCTATTATTTTGAGGAGACAGCAGTGATCTACACTCCCTCTGAACAGTTAATGAGTATTATCCATCAGCAGGACGCCTTTATGAGACACTGCAGGGGCAACATCATGCTGACTGCTTTATCTTTACAATATGAATCAACAAACCTGCAGAGAAGGCGAAAATATGGCTTTTTAGGGATAACGACTGAAGGAATTAAGGTTTTTATTCTCCAGTGTGGATAAATGTGAAAACCCATTAAAAAAATTTGTAGGCTGGATGAAACAGCTTCCAGGTCATTTAAATGATTACATTTATTTCCAAAACAGCCTGAAGAAAACATGGCAAATAAAAAAAACAAACTATTAAGAGCTGTCATTTTGGTAAATGTACTAATAAAGTGCAGGAGGATGTAAAAGTGAGAGTGTTTGTGTACCTTGAGCTTAAACTCCAACTGTGGCAACACTGAGAGAAGCAGGTGGCTGTCTATGTTGTAAAGCTCCAAGATGAGGTCAAAAACATGCTCAGAGAGATCGCTGACTGAAGTCTTTCCCAGCATCAACACCTGGTTGAAAAACTGATGAAGATGAAAGAGGGAAAAATTATAATAACATTAAAAATCATCTCAGAGATCATTTTCCAGAGCTTATAGGATTTACAACAACCAGCTTTTGAGTATTAAACCCGGGTCAAGCTGTGGTACACGGTAAACACTTAACTTATTACTCTTATCTTACTTGTAATGTCATTCAAATTAGAACTTCACAGCTTTAAAGATTACATGTACAGCATGCTAAATATGAAACCACCGAATTAATTATGTTCAGAAGCTGGGATTAATCTTCACACAGCATATACACTACAAATTATTTACTCAATGGCTTCTTGCAGTGTCTCTAGGTAATGATACATTTCTAGCATGACTGGTCACACATTAAATTCTGTCAGAGGTAATATCCTGCTCCTCTTGTTACACTACATGACAAACTTTAGACACATAAAATAAATGATGCAGAGCAGAAAACTGCAATTTTATGATAATGTGAACTGTATACCATCTACACGACTGTAGGGTGGCCAGTGATAAATACAAAACAAAACCTTTTACTTTAGTAGGAAAAAAATGAAATGTGTAAAAGGTAGACCATATAAAAAATACATATTTAAAACAGATACACAATCTTGATAAAATCTTACATTGGTGATGTAAGGCTCAATAGCTTGAGCAGTCCTCTTCAGCAAAGCTTTGGCCAGGTCATAGGCTTGTTTATTCAAATTCTACAACAGACCAAAACAAATAAATAATAAATGAAAAAAAACAGATCAGAGATATTCCCGTACAGATTCTTTTACTGTGAAGAATTCCATTAATATACTTTTAGCAGACAAATATTCAGATTTTATTTAAGCTGCTTCACTTCTTGTCACCTGCAGGGGTCTCACTGAATTACAGACGATGGAAAATTATGCTGGCCTCAAGTCTACAGGCAAAACCAACTGACTTCAAGTTGTTATTTAGTGACCGTTTTCTACTCAGATCACCTTTCTTTGTGGTACTTTATTTGCACAACTGAATGCAAAACAACAGCGTCGACAATGTAGCGCTTTCACCCCAAGAGCTGCTCTGCTGTGCATTGTTTACTGTGGCTGTAGCATTAGCTGCTGCTCCCTGTGTGCATACCTTGTGTGCAGGCACCAGGTTGACTAAGACAGTGTCCAGTAGCTCCTGAGATACAGTGTCCCCCTCGCAGATGATGGAGCTCATCAGGTCCACCATATGCATGTGTACTTTCTGATTGTGGCCGTTACTATAGAAACAAGGCACAAAAGATCAAAGATCAAGGGGATTTGCATAACTTCAGACAGGTTTTATTTTTTTAGTTCTCATTATGACAATTGAAAGTATTTACCCATTTGTCACACAAAATTGTAACAGAGAAATTTGCTTGCTTTCAGCAGGACTTTTGCTGACATTTGTAGTTTTGTTCACCATATTTCTCACTTTGTACACAGCCCATATGGACCGAAGGCGGAGTGACAACAGAGTGGTGTACAAACCAGCTAATAATTCTGCTTTACAGCAGGAAAAAAAACTTGTTACCATGATTTCTGGCATCAGGGATATTTATTACCCTCACGTCCCCCAAAGTGTAATTTTCACACAAATATAGCGGCTGCATTCGCCTGCACATAATGATAACACTTCAAATCTAAAGCTGACTTTCTCAGATTTTCAGAAAAGAAAAGATCGTATTGGCATAACCTTAACACACACACAACCACAATTTTCCAGCAATGGCAAAGAGCCAAATTCTGTACTGCAGAATTCAGCCCTCAAGGTTGTGCTCAGCGGAGTGAGATTGAGTTGGGTGGGAGGGGGCAAAGGGAGAGGACCAACCAGACTCCTACTTTGCTGTTTTACAATATTTCAGCTACAGCAGACTGGGACCTTATTATGCCAACTGAAACACAGAACAGCATGGCTGCTTTTGATAAAACACTTACTTGATGACCTGGAAGAGTGTTCTGTAAAGTTGGGTGAAAATCTCATTGCTGTCTTCAAGCTCAAAGCAAATATTATAGGACTTCACCCAAGCTATGTTCTGGACAAAGAGAGAGGGGATAAATGTTAGAGATATTAAAACACATACACCGCAGATGTGTGTGGAAGATGAATGTTGTAAGGAGTGAAGTACAGGCATATTATAGCAAATGGGAATTTCAATGCATCATAAACTTAAAGACTAATACAGTGTAAGTGTTGGCAGTTGTTGCTCAATAACAATTAGCATTGGGATTTTGTTCTATCTTGTGTCTCTTTTAAGCAGTGCTTTTGTTCTCAACAACCAGTGTGAGAAATATCTGGCTCTGTAGCTGTTAAACACTGCAGTATGTTGACCCAATGGTGACAGCTGCTTGCCACAAACAAAAACAAACAAAGCGATGAGAAAAGGAAAAAGGAATCAAAGCAGATAAGCTGAATTGCTAAAGCTTTATAGCCAAAGGCAACAGTAGAATTAGGAGATTATTCTCTGCAGGTTCATCACTATGCATGTCGCTTCTTCCGTTACAGTCATTTGAGAAACTGTCGTTTAAAAATAAATTTAGCTCATAACCACTTCAAATGCACAAGAAGAAAGCAAAATCTCTTCTCTGCAGATAGAATGAGCGCCTGCTTTTGTTTTTATTCCACACTGATCTAAACAAATAAAGTTCAATTCGAACCACCTATATGGCTACAATGGTTTATTGTTTGGATTTCTCTGTTATTAAGTTGGGTGCAAAGCAGTAAATCTTTTTTTAGACCTGCTACATTTCATCAATCTAAGAAGCTTTAAACTTTACGCCTACACCCCATTTAGAGCGCAAGCTTTATAATTGCTGATTTAATGAACATGTACTTACAAACAAAAGAACACATTTCAATCCACGTAGATGTGTACTTTGACTTTATCAGCAAATAACTTCTTGGTGCAACCTCATAAATTAATCAAAAGTAGTATAAACAGCAAACAAAAATATTCAAAAAAGATTGACTCTGATGAAGAATATCAGTGACATTGTTTAAAAATAAAACAGATATAAGAGGAATAAAAAGGACTATAATAATACAAAACATGAAACACACAAATAGGAAATGTAACTTTATCTTCGAAATAAAAATAAAAAAGAGGAAAACGTTGGTAATTGGCAAGGTGCGCGCAGGTGGGGTGAAAGTAAACAGGAAGAG
>JBBDHI010000016.1:11892718-11914193 GCA_037177115.1 Craterocephalus stercusmuscarum
AAAAATATGACCCAAAAAGAATAATAAGATTTATATGCTGCACCGGAAGTGAATAAATTACATTTTTTGGCACTCCGGAACGCACGGAAAAGACAAAGACAGGTATTTAAGGGCTTAAAAAAGTGGATTTTGCATGATACGTTCCCTTTAAAGCAATTATGGCTCCACGTTTGGAGATAAATGAATGATTAATCTACACCATAGGTTCTCAAAGTGCGGCCCGCGGGCCAATGGTGGCACGCCATAACATTTCTGGCGGCCCTCAAATTAATTTACAGTTCAGTTTTAGTTTTTTAATCCAACTGTAAACTAGATTTTTTAGAAATAGTGTTATTGTATAACACATTTCTAAACTCCCTCTAGTAATGTTTCCTTGTTTCTTATGAGATGGAGGACCAGGAGTTGAAAATTGGGCAGTTGTAGTGAAGATTTAGGGATGGGCAAAGGGGGTTTGCTTGTTTTTATTTTTTGGTGTGGAAATGCAACCTGATCATTAAAATCATTACAAACGGGATTTTTCCATTTTTCCTTTTATTTCCCTTTGGCGGGCCCCAGTCCATTGTTGGGTTCCTAAAGTGGCCCTCAGCTACCAAAACTATGAGAACCCCTGACCTACACCTACAAATCAGCGAGAGATCTCTGACGTTGCTGTTTCTGTACATGCGGGGTTTCTCACCAGACTTGGACTCCTTTAAGACCGATATGACATGTCGTAGGAAGTTGGACAGCTGCTCCGTGCTCTTGGAGTTGGGGTTCTTTGGGGTGATGTCCTCATGTGCCCACAGTGGCCCGAACGCTCTGAGCAACAACAACACAGTACTCCAGGCACTGTATACCCACCACCAGTAGCACCACATACAAGTTACACAAGCGCTAACGTTTGCACATGTTCAGATCCTTATCCAAGGAACAAAATAATGAAACACTTTAAGATTTGTATGGCCAAAATGCATCAGTGAAACACCGTAAAAATGGCACAAATGATTTGTGTACCTTGTGGAGAGGAACTCAATGAGTTTGTTTGTCTTCTCATCTGACTCATTGGGGGTGTCTTCAAGATCTTCCAGGTCATCGGGTGTTACAAGGGGCAAATTCCCAACGCTGCCTGCTGTGCTGCCTCCACCCAGACTGGCAGAGGAGGAGTTGGAGGTGGAGCTGAGTCCTGAGTCCACCACAGGAGATGCCTGCCACTCCCGCAGAAAGTCTGGTACATCTAAAGGAGCAACAGTGCACTATTACTGTAATAATGTTTATCTCACTTCTGGCAAAGTTTGAAGTTGTTCAACAGTTATCTAAGATTATTACAAGATAGTAAATGTTACATAGGATATACAAATATTTGTACCCATGCATAGTATTTCTGACTTACGAGACTGCTGGTATTCAGTGTGGTAGTTGGACTTAATGGTGAGGGTCTTGTTGTCGCTGATCTCCCTCGTCAGCATCAGAACTGAGGCTATTACCTGGAAACAGAAAACAACGTAAAAGCTCTGTGTGTGCGTGCACTGTTTGAGAAACATGTATTAGAGGCCAACATTTCAGGGACTAAATTGGTAAAGTAATTGTAAGTTCCATCAAGCTGATTTGATGATTTTCTCATTTAGTTGCTATTTTCTGTCATTTCCAACACAACAAGGCACTTTTGCACAACTGCACGTCACTTTACTTGTGATCAAAACAAAATCAAAGCATCGGGTGGAGATCTAAGTTTAAGCCTCCCTTTCCCACCCGTCAGCCAAATGTTATGATCTGGCTGCCACTCTGACCTGGAAGTTGTTGTTGCAGGAGAGAGCGATGAGCAGGTGGAGAAGGAGACGTTTGCTGTGTTCATAGACCTCTGGTCTGTAGTGGTCCAGACCTGGAAGATGAAATACAGATTCAGTTAGGCTAAAAAAGTCTAATTGCTTTCATTATTTAGAAGTATTAACTTATCTACATGTGTCTGTTTATTAACTTGCAAATGTTTACATTTTTAAAAAGCAACTATGAGGAAAGAAAATTAAATGCTTTCCAACATCACCCTCTCTCTCTTTTACCATGTTTGGTGCAGTTTTTTTTAAAAATGCCATTTATACTCTTGGGTTTGTTCCGTCTTTGGCTTGCTGTGACGACTCCTAACTATGAAAACAGTACCTCCCAGTTTTTATGCTCTATATGTAACTGGGAACACAAGTTTTTTTTTTTCTGCTACGCTGTCAGAAAAGAATCCACAAAACAATACGGCATGGATTCTTAGACGACTTCATACGCACAGGAACAAAGCCTGCACATTATCTGCATGATAATGTGCAGGCTGAACTTGAGGATTAGAATGCTGACTATGCAGAATATGTAATAACATGTCTGCACAGCTGACAGGGTAAGTTTGCATCCACTGTGTGGGAAAGTATGTGGGGTGGCACTAAAGAACAATCTGTGCTGAAGTGCCTTTTTGCAAAGATTAAAATGCACCGACACACTTCGGGCTCACTGGATGTCGAAGAGACGTTCAGCATCTTTGTAACCTCATTTGAGTGTGTATGTGCAGGTGTACACACACACAGTTCGAATGGATTACAATTGCTGACCGGATCTATTACTTCAAGTTACTTTGAGATAAAAAGCAAGATAATGGAGGTTACAGAGTTAGAAATCAAACGTGTACATGTGTTGTGTTCGCTCACCTAAGAAGAGTGCGTGTAATAGTAGAGGCAGGTGTAAGGCCCAGTCTTCTCTCACACTGTGGTCAACCACCATTTCAGTCATAAAGATGACGGCAATGTTACACCTGAGGATCCCACACAAAACCCATGAATGCAAAAAAACAAAAAAAGAAACAATTAGAAACATTCGCTCTTTCCACACACCGTGACCCTTCCTGTGCAGCATCAGCTAGCCCACATACGTTGCCCTGAAACAGTGTATACTATTACACACAGGGCTGTTGCTGCTGGCATTATCTGGTATTTTATCAGAATGATGCAACAAGATCAGAATTCCCTCCTTAACTAAAATCAAATCAGTAAGCGAAAAAAACAGAAACATTCAGGGAATACAGGTTGAGGTTTTTTTTAAATTTCATCCTCATACTGCCGCTTTGATGCTGTCTTGTTGTCTTTGTGATGAATTATAGCACAAGTAAAACACTTCCAAATTAGACAAAAAAATGTTTCCTGTAAGCTGCCTGTATTTCCGTGATGTAATTAGTTTGAACTGAGTCTCCTTGAGATATGCCTGCTGACGTTTTTTTTTATTACAACTTGTGACTTTCGAGGTGTCTAGAGGAGAAAAGATAAAGACGTAAAGCTTTTCTAAATTTCAGTCTACCGGTATAATTTCTTTCTAGGTTCATCAGATGTTCCGTGATGATGTCTGACGAGTTTGTGCCTCTCTTTGCTGACTTTTCAGTGTCATTGAGCACAGACTGTCTCTACAGTGTATGTGTGTGTACCTGTGCAGAGGCCCTCTAGGGGTAATGGTCTCAGGAAGGTAATCAACCAGTGGTGCCCAGCAGCCACCATTAACAGGCATTGGTAACGGCTGAGGATGGTTAGTCTCCAGGACACCAAGCAGCCATCCAGCATATGGTGGGAGAGGGTCACCTACAAATGAAAAAAAAAACAAACAAACAAAAGAATATAACATATAACCAAAACATTGAAAAAGTTATACAGCATTTTCTGTTTATACAGCATTTGCTGTTGGTTCATTTAACTGCATTTTATAGCAATAAACTTCGGGGGATTAAACAAACCAGTGGAAATGAACTTCAGAGATTCTGCTATTAAATAAAGATTAAATACAACCAGGTTAGATGCTTGACTTGTTTTAAATTATTACTAATGTAAATTATCTGGTTAGTAGCATTAATTCTAAGTAGGTATAAAAATATTTGAACCCTTTAACAATCATTGTTTTGTTTGTTTATAGTATCATACATGCCAAATTATGAACCTAAATATTCAGACTTTCAGTTCTAATTTTAACATATAGAACCATCTTTTTTAAAGCCTTGAACATCACTGAAGAAAAAAGGGACATCACCATAAATAAAGGCTTGAGTAAATCAGCTGTGTGAAACAGCAGGTTGGTTTGAAATGACAAATGTCTCGGCACTTTCCTGGTTTTAGCTCTGCATGGCTCCTAACACAGACATGTAAAAGAGGGTGATAGGCACAAGTCCCTGCGAGTTTCATCAGGACAACTGACTGTATGAATATTTGCACAAGTCAGCATCAAAAGGAACAAGCTAATTTAGTGAACATTTGGGATAAACAGGAAAAATCCTGGTGTGAAGGTCTCTTCAGTTTGTTCATTCAACCTGACAAGAACTAAAAGAACTTACTCTTTTCATCCTCATAGGAGCCTCCGGAGCTGTTGCTGTAGCGAGACTCCAGCCTGTTGTGAGCCCTGGCCCTCCTGAAGTAGATGCATGACATTAAAAGTGATATTTATTTACTGATTTTTCACAATGCTCAGCATTCTGTAAATATTAAAGCACAACTGATATCGTGTCTGATATATTTCATTGACATGCAGCAGCCACTTAAGCAACTGCAGCTTCATGAATAAAAATGGTCTCACTGTGACAAGCTATGCAGTCATATGTTAGTTTCAATAAAGGAATATATTATTTATACTTACCGCTCGTCGTTATCTCTAAGCAGCTTGTTGTCATCTGGGTCCGGCAGGTTCTCCTGACCCGCAACCACAGTGTTACTGCTGGATGTGGTGCCTGAACATGAAACATTCAACTTTTTAGAAATTCAGCGCAGTAAAACATCTGTCACACCAAAAGCTGTGAGATTGCATTTTATTATAGAAACCTATATGCTCACCCGTCTGGGAGGTGGAGGCTTTGTTGCTGGCAGCAAAGCGATAGAAGGGAGGGTTGTCACAGTGCAAAACCACAGGGTTGACTGGGTCGGTCTGCTGCAGCTCAAACAAGAGCTCCTCCATAGTCTGGATGGTATTATTGCGACACAAATAGATCACCACCTTCTTGATCTGAAACATACAACCAACAACACAACTGTTGAACTGAAACAAGACTTTTTTAGTGTACCATGTCATCTATTATTGGGATTTCTTTTTTCTTACATAAGGTAACAGCGTGGTATCGCTACTGACTCCACACAGGCTGATGAGGAACTGCAGGGTGATCCGCAAGTTGTTGCTCCATCTCTCGTTGGATACCAGAGCGTTCCAGGCATTCTCAATCTCCGGTCCAGGAACCTCGTCTCCATACTGCTCATGTTAAAAAGAGGGAATTGAAGCTTTTGGAGAAGACGGATTTACTTTGCAAACGCAAACAAAAACGCTTTCCTACCTTAGCAGTCATGAACATGAGGTTGTTGAGCACCAGTGAGGTAGCTTGTAAGGAGCCCCAGCCATTTCCTCTCAGGCTGGGGGACATTCCTTGTGCCTGACCGCGAGCTTCGTCTTCAGGTGTGCAGGGGCTTGAAGCAGGGGGTATGAGCCCGTTGTCCAATAGCTCAATGTTGCTAAGCCAGGGTAACAGGTAGGACAGCATGATCTGTCTCCCATTGGGATGGGTTGTTGAGAAACGCTGGCTCACCTCTGAGTGACCAAAACATGTCAGCAGAATTAATAAAGTACAGCTATGAGGCTTTAGTTTAATGTGTTGAGTTTTAAGAGATAACTACTGGAACTTAACAATTACTTCAGGGAGAATAACAGTCTTCAATGTAAGAAGTCAAAAGACAAAAGTCCTACTTGAGTTTTTAATTCCTTTACTTTCCCATTCAGCACATTTTGTGACAAAAAAAATCTAGAAGCTTATATTCCATATAAACACTAATCTGTGTTTAAAATGGAAGATTTACAGATTTACCTGAGAAAAGAGGCAGTGTGAGCTCTGGGTACATGCTGGCAAGCTGGATGGAGAGCTGAGAGAGGTTGACGCTGTACAGAGGAGGCAGGGGACCGTGTGTCCCATACAGGATGTTGCCAGGCTTCTGCTCCACCATCCGCTTAGAGTACGCACACAGCTTAGACTCCAGCACCTGCACATGCATTATTCCTCTTTAACCGGTAGGTTTTGGGTTTAATCGCCTTTTTTCTATCTCTTTACAAGCAGCTGATGATTAGTAAACATACGAGCATCATCCTACCTGCATTAGCTGCATGGAAATTTCATAAATTTCCCTGCTGGTGTCTGAGGCCTTAAAAAGCACAAGATTGAGCAACGTCACCAGGTCACAGGGGTAATTCCTGGCAAAAGAGGGAGAAATATATTTAAGAGCTGCTATGGTGTGTGTTTAATCAGTAATCAATCAAAATTTGTGCATAATAGATGTTGGTAAAAAAGTAATATTGTATATACCTATAAAATGACATCAGTCAGGCAGACTGGAACAAATAAATGATCACACACCTGTTGCCGCAGACTGTGGCGATGGCCTTGAAGCAGCCAGAAGCCAGTTGGTAAGATCCAGTGAAGCAGCGGTCCACAGCCCAGTTGAACAAATTGATCTGGTCTGGGTTTAGTTCTAAAAGCAGGATCACCACTTCACACCCAAGACGGTGCACCTGAAGGCAAACACGGCGTCACATTTAGGCGCTAACGAACCAACAGGAAACATTACAGCTTACAAATATCATAACAATTCAAACTACCTAAAGAATACAGTATATTTCAGGGAAATATAAATCCCAGAGTTGTCCTACCCGTAGGTCATGACAGGCCAGAATGTTGTCGAGCCATTTGTAGAGGTAGCCATCAGTTGAAAGACCAACGTTGTCAAAAACCGGACCGCAACACAAAACTGCCGACATGGCCTGGAAGACAAAGCTCATGCTGAAGTTTCTGAATGTAGAATGAAAGGAAACATAAATCCTGGTGTGCGGTAAAATATTGCATACCTTAAGTGCACAATACTGATAGCGAGTGATCTGGTGGTTGCGGTCGCTGTAACGATCAAGAGGAGTGAACATAACACTGAAGGGTCCGGCCCACTGGCTGAACAGAATGAAGAGATGGTGCCTCAGAGACTGCTGAGGGAAGAGGAAGCGCCTGTGGTGGACTGTACAGATATGAGAGACACATGGGGAGTAATTTTACCAACTGGGATGAGAATCTGCCACAGAAAACATGTATAAATGAAAGGCTGAAGTGTTACATTAAGTCAAAGTTATTTACCAGGAACACACTGGATGAGATTAGCTACCATCCCACTGAAATGGGCTCTGATGTCTTTAAGGATGTCGAGCTCTTTCTCGTTCTCAGCTTCCAAAAGCATTCGAGTAAGGTCAACATACTCCAGGAACAAAGCTCCCAGTGCCAGGGAATCCCGCTCCAGGGCCCCATTGGTGCTGGAGAGAGAGAAAGAAAGGGAGCTCTGAGAGAAGGGTGTGTGTGCCTTAACAAGGAAAAGATTACAGTTAGAGCAATCATCTAGTCTAAAAGCACTAAAAATAACAAGAGATGTTGTTGATTGACTAATCTTTATGTTTTGGGGATTTTTTGGCTTCTTTTTTGAAAGGTTAAATAATGCTCAGAATCAGAGGTGGGAAATTTCAGAAATGGCACAAAACCTATTCCACTTTCAGTACTGGTTTATTTCATCCGCTAACGTCAACACACAATATCAAGTGATTCATTTTTTCTACACACATTTCATGCTAAACAACAACAGTAACCTCCAAAGAGTGATAATTTGTCAGTAGATGATGCTTGTGCACTACCTGTCGCTGATGACGCCAGCGTTTGCCAGGAGCTCAAAAATCCTCAGCAGCTGCAGCCGGAGAAGGTCCCTCCTCTCTCTACGCTTCTTGTTCTAAAGAAGAGATTCACAGCGGTTACTGCACCGTGGAGGATGATCAATACACACTTTCAGATTCAAATCGTTAAAGTGTCAAATCTACTGATAAATAAATTGAATAAATAATAAATTAAACATCTCCAACACTTATGACACTGCATAACGTGACAAACCTTTACTTTCTTTAGTCGTGGTAAATACAAGTATGACTCTGTATTAATAAGGAATATATTTCGACAGTGTTCGATAGGGGATCACTAAAATCAAGATCATGTCAATGTCATCCTGTTTGTGTGTGTTACCTCAGGCCTACGCTCCAGTGCTTCCTTCATCAACGGATGAAGTTCTTCAACTAGCTCTCTGTAAAGCAAACACAGCAAAAGACAACTGATTACCTCACTACAAAGTTGTCAAAAGACAAGGATTAAAACTTTATTCCTTAAAGTGAAGGGATGGGGGCGGTCTCATTTACAGGGACAGCAGGGTTTCTAACACATAACTATATTGTGCAGCTAAATACCCCACATCCTCAAACCACTAATCCTCAAAGTGATGACAGACAGTTCATCTAGACAGACAATAATCTCTTACATAACAATGAGCTTCTTTTCTGAAAACATTCAGGGTTAAAAATAGACGATCTCCTTTAAAATTAAATACCTTCCTTTACAATGGAACCCCTGTCCCTTGAAAAATGTGATACGTCTATTTTTCCTGGAAGAATTCCCCTTCTCAATAAGGGAGACAATTTTCCTTCTTCTTTGAATGTCACAGAGGTATGCAAGTCATCCAAGTTATGATGACAATGTACAGACAGATGGGAGTAAGTAATAGATGCATCAAGCACAAAAAAAAACTGAATGTGTGTCTTATGTAAGACCTAAGGTCATATCTTGTACATCGACGGTTTTGTGTTCTGATCCTTATCAATCCAGTTGATACGTAAGAAAAGGCTGAGATTAGAAAGCAGCAGCTGAAATGTAGATGGATGATAAACCATAAATTCGTTGACAATCTCTATCATAATTTAGCTCCAGACCAAAGTTGGGCCCCTACTGTAACATGCAAGTTGTGTTTTATTGTATAGGTGTGGATTAGTGCATGTTCCTGTTGCGCACCTGAATACCAGAGCATTCGTGCAGCCAAACCCCAGCACCAGAGACTCCGTGATCTCCAGACTTTCAGCTCTCATCAGTGGGACGAGCTGTTTTAAGAGCCAGGCCACAGAGGGAGTTCCTATCACCTTTAACAAAAACACACAAACAGATCAGACGATGTAGACAACCTAAAAACTGATGAAATAACAACACTCTACTTTCACATTATCAGAGTCTGTACTTTTCTGGTCCAGGGTTTCACCATTTCAGATTTCACTGAATCAGATCAGAAGTCAGTTAAGGCCATACTATCAACTGATAAGGTGCTAAAAAAGTTTATTAGTCTGCAGCTTAAAATCAGTTTATCATCTAATTTTATCAGTAAAATAACTTCTCATTCTCTTGCTGTAGAAATGTGCAAATTTGCTGCCTTTATAAAAATAATCTGAATATTGGTGAATTTTTGGCAAGCATGAAATATATTCCAGGACTATTAGGATATCTTTATCAGATAAAAATCAATATGACTAATGAAAATAAGGATAACGACTATATTCCTTCAATATCCATGCAGTTCCTTTCAGGACCTCAAACTCAACAAATAAGCTCCAGATATATTAGGAACCCTGATGTCTGTCTCGGCTGAAGCACACACCTTGTTATCGTAGGTGACGCTGCCATCGGGTGTGGTCGCGGTGATCTCAGACGTAGAAGCCCTGAGGTGGCCGGGCGACATGATGCTGGGCTTGGCCACACCCAGACACAGGATCAGGTAATTCCGCCACAGAGAGATGTAGCTGTCGCTGGAGCCTGCCGTGCTGGTTTTCTTCGCGTTAACTGGACTGCTGCACAAAGACAAGTGAAGGAGAGGAGGAAAATCATTTCGATCACATGTTCGGGTGTGGTTTATAACTAATAATTATTGCGCGTCCTCATACTTAGGGTCAACCAGTGGCAGCAGCAGCTGTAGCCGTGTGAAAACATAGGGCCAAGCGTATCCCAGTGCGATGGAGCAGTGTTTGGGGAGGTGTTCCTGGCGCAGGAAGATGTGCAGACAGAGCACCCAGGGATCCTTCAAGCACTGGGCAAAGATCCAGACGTGGCTCGGGCTTTTCACGTCGTACGAACTGCTCACTAGACGAGCGGTCCACTCCACCAGCCACTGGAGGTCAACGTGGTGGCTGAGTGGCAATGTGGACTGGAATAGGAAAGAAGTGAGGTTTAGGTGGGAGCGTGCTGCAGTAAAATAGACAAGTAATCACTCTGAATGTGTTCCTCTGGATCTGGAAGATCCATCTTGTACTTACTGAGTCAGAAACAGCCACGTGAACAAAGCTGTCCATCACCGCTGGGCTCAGCTGGTCCATGATCTCTATCATGGGCTTGTCATCGTCCTGTAGGGTGTGACGTTTATAGAATCAACTATCTTTACAACAGCATGACACAATGCAGAGGAATTCACAGGCTGCACATGTGGCCTCTCTTTCACATCTACAAGCAGATGGCTCTCCTTCCATTTAGCTAATTGCACATCTTTTTTCACTCTTTCATCACAATTTGCCATCAGCTTTCTAACAATAACTTAATATTTCTATATATGCTAATTCTTTACAAAATATTCAGACTACAAAAGGCCTACTCTAAATATTTGTGCATGTTGTGCGTTTTCTCTACCTCAGCATGTCCTAGGGCTGTGAAGAGGCAGCGTATTTCTCTTAACACACCAACTGCCAGCTTACGAGTGCTGATCTGACACGAGCAGAGGAGCAGCAGAGCCAGGCCTTCCACGGCATGGAGCACTGAGCAGTGAGGGCTTCGCTCTGGCATTCTCGGACTGGCCTGGTCAACAAGGATGATAGAGAGGGAGGCTTTGTAAACAAATCAAACTGTCTGAGTTATAAACCTGTAGTTGAGGCTTTTAGTAACTGGCAAGTAAAAAGCATTCAAATCCCTTTTAGCTTGTGAGTTTTCAAAACAGGTCATTAAGCTATTTCAGATCTGAAGCAGACAAATGATCTCTGAGACGATGCCCTTACGTAGGAACAACTTTCAAATGAATCTGTAAAAATTTGAATAAACTGAAACCAGAAGCTCTCGCTGGTTTAAGAGAGGAAAGCAGCTGGCTTTAATTGCACTAACCTCAACTCCACCTCGCATCTTTCCCTGAAGCTGTAGGGCTAACCTCCACTGTGTCAGCAGCTGCAGGAGGAGCTTCACAGATGCATCCTGCAGACCCTGATGTGTGTCTTGGACCTGGAGGAGTTTGACATCGGACATTATAAAAGTCAGTATGACTCAACCAGATGACTCAAGGTTGTGTTTTACAGATTCTGGTTTAAAACAATTAATAGTCACACACTAATAAGTATTATGGCTCAAGATTTTTGAGTTCAGAATGATGTGATATAAATGATATACGCATTTATCACACCCTTCATAACAGCCGACTAAAGATAAAGCCATCAAGTCCTGCCCTACCTCACGTAAAAGGAAATGTGTGTAACCGAACAGAACGTCTTCCCTCCAGTCTGAGAAATCAAGTAAGAGACTCTGCAGGGAGTTTTGAGATATTAGGCGAAGCTCATCGTCCATATGCACTGTCAGTCTGCGGAACAGATTAGGATTAGATTTTAGATAAACATCAAAATAAGAACAGTAGAGAGTAAAATCCCCTGATAGTCTTCTGATGGATTCAAGGTGTCAAAATAAGTGCTGACTTCACAGGATTGACCTTAAACTCACCGTGAGAGCAAATCGATGAGCTCTGGTTTGGACATGCTATCAGGAAGGATACGAGGAATGGCAGCCACACATGTCCTGAACAGGTCGATTTTAGGCTTCCTTTCACCGCTAAAAAAATGCAGAGCAACAAGGAAGAAGAGGAACGTTAGACATGCTTGGCCACATCAATGACTAACTGAGCAGTGAGGCTTAGAACGGCTGAGTTTCTACACTCTGTTCTGGAGCTACTAACGTGATCATGTCCTCTGGTTCTTTGTTGAGCATCTGGGCACTGGTGAGCATCATGCAACGTCCCACTTCCTTGTCCAAGTGTCTGAGGATATTATCCAAAGCCTTACGCACCTGGGAATAGTACAGCGACATGCCTGTGGAGAAGCAGAGGGAGATCATACCCTGTGCTGGTGACAACAGTGCAACTGCAGCAGTTTAAACACCTGCAGACAGATACAAACCTATTAATTTGGCTTCCTCCTCAGTAAGCGTCTTGCTAAGATATGTTTTCTTCTTCTTCAGGGAGTTTCCAGAGGGCAGAGTGGCTCCTGTGTTGGGCATCGGAGGCTCTCCGTCCTTCTGTTGCAGAGCATCTGCTATCACCAGGAACGCACGCAGTCCAATGTTCATACGCTGAAACAAAGATCGAAGAAAAAAATATTCCACCAAGAACAACAGGGAATGTTTACAAGGAATTAATAATAAGTGTTTATTTTGCTGTTTTTTTTCTTTTGTTTAGTTTTTTTTAACCAAATTTGCATCTATTCTTTCCAGCTGAAGAAGTGAACAATTATTGTAGCAGAGTCATTGATTTCAAGGATCCAGCAGAGAACAAACGGTTCTTTGCAACATAAAATAAAAAACTTAAATACTCCTTCCAGTAACATGGTTTAAGGGATGGCCTCTGTGTGTGTGTGTGTGTTTTCTTTTTACCTCTGGATTGAGACTGAAGGCTTTGGCAGGCTTCCCAACACTTAACAGGTCAAATATGATCTCCTTCATGGCAAAATCAAGTCTCTCCTAAATTGAGGAAAAATGTGCAGGTGTTAGAGGATTTCCGAGGCAAAACACAGTGTAAAGCAGCACCGGTTGTTCTGGTTAACAAACTTTTATTACACTGGCCATCCCTACAATGTGTAAAAATAATGTAAAAAATAATGATGACATGTTGAATATCTCATGATATAAACTCTTGATAGTTATTTATTTTCATTACAGTTTAGTTTTAAAACTGCTTCTGCATTTCTGTCAATTAAAATTGGATTAAACTGTGTTGTTTCTAGTTATAAATCTGTAACACTACATACATCACACACCACAACAACCCCACATCGTGTCTCATTAACAACAGCAATGATAAAAATTAAAAGTGAAAATGTTTAAACATCAGTGTCTTAAATACCTGAGCAATAAACTGAATGATTTTGACAAAAATGTTGAGGGGCATGTCTCTGGGCACAACGCTACGACTCCCTTTTGGGAACAGAGTGGAGGTGATGGATGTCAGACGACTAAGGAAAGAAGAAATATATGGTAAAAACCACAGTACATTCTTTGCACCTTTCAATATATACAAAACATTTCCACGTTGCCTTCAGAGTATAAAGCATAGTGATGACAAAGGAGTAAAACATCTGAGGTGAAATTCAAGTCGCGTTTTGCTGTTAAGGAGTCTGACGGCTGTTACCTCTGTGTTCCCGTGTTGCTCTCACACTTTATCCGGATCATGTAGACCCACAGCAGGCGGTAGAGTGATTCTAGAGCCACACGTGCCATCTTGGGGTCTTTATTCTGCATTCACAAACATGCAGGGTAATTAGCACTGTCTATCC
Organism: Craterocephalus stercusmuscarum; assembly: GCA_037177115.1. Classification (NCBI taxonomy): domain Eukaryota; kingdom Metazoa; phylum Chordata; class Actinopteri; order Atheriniformes; family Atherinidae; genus Craterocephalus; species Craterocephalus stercusmuscarum. The sequence goes on from JBBDHI010000016.1 coordinate 11,906,144, forward strand.
CCACGTGGATGATCTTACACTCCTCTTCCTCATATTCCAGTATGTGTTTTGTCTCAACTTCAGAGACCATGTGGGTTAGAAATGCAGCAGCACCATGATATAAGTTACAGGTGAGTAATAATTCTTGGAATGACAGACACTAAGGGTTCTCACAATTTACAGTGTGGTCATGAACCTGTGCAGAAATCTTTATGAGGCCTCATGAATCACTAAGCTCTTCACCTGCAGCATTTACCTTAAGGCCATACATACTGATGGGCTATTTTTCAGATGTAAAAGTATTAGGTATTGCTACTGCAGGATTATGTTGTGTGAGGTTCAGTGTTGCCTGCATGTACTGTCACTTGTACAGAAATTCATTGCAGTCTATGTAGTTTAGTGAGCATACCTAAGACAGATCACAGAGCAAACAATCCAACATTAGTTCTTTAGTTTCTATGGTACTTGCAGGGAAGCTAACCTTGAGGTTTGAGAGGCAGTTGTTGAGGAAAATGTGCCAACGGCTGAGGAAGAACTGCTTCTGACTGACACACAGCAGACATGTCACCAAAGGGTAGAGAGCCTGGAGAGAGACATCAGACAGGAGACAGTGCAAGGTGATAAAACTGTCCTCTCCCTCACCAGTTTTCTACAATAACCATGTTGTAGAGATACTCAATCTTTATTAAAATCAAAATAAGCTCATAATAATGTCAAATCTAATCTTTATGCTCGCTTGCGGCTTCTTTTTCATGGACCCATAAGGCAACAACAGCAAGCGGAACACAGATAAAATTGCCGCCTAGATAGTTCAGTTGTCTGCATTTATATCATACTTTAATCAGGAAACTTTGGGGATGATCAATGTGTGCTGAATACTCCCTTATCATGATTGTTTTCTAGTGTAAGGATTCAGACGTGCATGATTTACCTGTCACTCCTAATCATCAGGGTTGTTATGTTTACCCATGTCAGAACCTCCTTTCATTCAGGCATGTAAGAGCATAACAATTAACAAAATGCATGGCATTACTCTCATTCCTATCGTGTCTGTCCATTGTGCACTGCCTGACATGGTAGGTTATTGTTAGTTAGTTTGCATGCCTGTGTGCTGTTCATTTGGAAAAACTGGAAAAGAAACGCTTTTGTGAAGAGAGGTGTGTTACAGCTTGGCTGCAGGTGTTTTTTGAAGGAAGTGAGCACACTGGCAAAGGGGCATCTCTGCTGCCCTGAGCAGCAGAACTGTCTGTCCAAGCGGGAACCGGTGCACATGTAACAAACAGCACACAACAACAATGCGGCACATCAGGCTGATGTCACTGTTTGCCAGCAGATATGCCTTTCAAATGGACACAGAAAAAAAATAAATGCTGTTTTTTTCAGTGTTGGTACAACATTAGGGCAGAGCTGATCATGTAGAATTAGAGCTGAAAATGTAGGCTCTGAAATATCTTCACAGACTTTAAATTAAAATGTTTTAGTCGACAAAACACTCAGGTTCTAGAAAGGTTTTTTAATTAAATGAAGCCTTAGGTTTTTGTTTATTCAAGCCATACCACCTATCACATTAAGATTCAGTTACTCTCCACAAGAGGGTTTGACTAATAAAACTCACAAAGAAGAAGGTGTAAAATATTCTATCAAATCACAAAAGATGCTGATTTCTAAAGAGCTAGAACATCTCTTAAGTAGTGACCATTGTTCATTTTTATGAGCACATTATCAGGAGAATCTTGGACAGTAGAGGTGGGCAGAACAGGGTGCAAGAAAAAATCTACATGACTACTGTGTACTCTTTACATCGTAAACAAGTCCACATAGGTATGGATGATGTTGGATCATTTTCTTGGGTGAATGAATGATTATGTTTGACACTGCTTTGCATCATGCTAGTGCTACTGTGGCACAATACTTAAGAAAACCGGCAGAATTAGAAAACATCTGTGTCTAATCAAACTGCCAAATTCCTACCAAAAACTAATTTTTCTTTTTCTTTGACTTCTGGGCACACATATCTGCTTTGATGATACTCCTTAAAGAGGAAAAGTACATTAGATGTTTTTCTGTTTTCAGATTAAAACAGAAAAACCAGAATTTAATTCTGAACTAGATGTGAAAGATCAGTTAAATTGTGCAGACAAAGCCTTGCCTTGCATTTTGGTTATCCTGTACACTCCCCCAATGATTAAAACTTTACAGCCTCTTTCAAATAAACAGAGATTTTTTAATGCATGCCCTTTTCTCATGAGACCACTACTTTAATAAAGGAGATGCACTGATTCTTCCGCCTACCTCTATGCTGTTTGCAAACAATGCCCATCTGGCATCGCTTCAAAAATGAGCCAGTTCATCATATCATACTTCTTTTACCTCGGCAATATAGATAAAAGCAGTAAGTGCTTTGTCCAATTGCTGGTAATGGAGAGGAAATGAAGACAGGTGACCAGTGGTGAAACAGAAACTGGTTAGAAACTTACCAGAGAGTGCTTCTTCCTAGAGGACAGGTCCAGTGTGGTATCGTACAAACTTTCAACAAAATTCCGTAGACACGGTACGTTTACTTCATTTTTCACAGTCTGGGGGAGGATGGAAAATACAGAAAGTCTCTTTAGAAAAATGTTTTCACCACAACGCAGCATTCTCTCACTTGACGCAGACATCCAAATAACTACATGTTAATTATCATGAGATCCATTTAACATATGAAACCACTGAGACTGTGCAGCAGGAAGACAGAGGTCTCAGGTGTTAAAGGCAAAGAAACAACCTCAGTCCAACTCTGGCTTCATGTCTTACTGCATTGCTATTAGAGATGAGGTTAAATGCACTTACAGCAGCTACAGGTACAAGTATTTCCACAAAGAGTCCAGCTAATGAGTGCTTAATGTCTTTATCCTTCACTTCCAAGAAATACTGCGCGCACTCCTGCAGACAGAAAGAGACAAGGAGTCAGGGGCAGTGACAGACAGAACATGTGATCATTCTGTAAGGTCACCATTAAAACCACTACTTCATTATGGGTTAACGGCATTAAAAACATTCTCCTAAATTACCTTTAAAATGAAAATAAGCCCTGCTTTTTAAAGGCCCTAATTACTCCAGTGTAAGTGAATGGCTCAGCGACAGCCACTAAACAGCTTCCAGATGCCAGAGGATGCACAGAATGAGCACATCTCTCTTAAACCACATATTTCTTAACTAGAGACACTTTCTGTTCTCATGTCAAGTAAATGACAGGCCGGGCAGCATTTCATTTCAGTCGCGTTACCTGCATGAACTGGAAAGAGGCCTCAAAGTCTTCCACCGGGTACATTTTGATGCGGAAAAACTTGAGTCCCATGATGAGGCTGATGGTGGACTGGATGACGTACGGGCTCTGCTCCTTCTGTCTCAGCTCCTTCAGCTCAGAGATAAACTTCTTCCTAACTGCTGGGAACCTATTGGGGAAAATGGTAACCAGATGTGACCAGATGTGACCAGATGCTCCTCTCTTTAGAGCTTTAGTCAATGTTGGCAATCCGGCGTTTCAGCCGAGACATCCCACATTAGGAGGGACATCGCATAAAGTGTTAATCTGCTAACATTATGTGCTCCTACTCCTCTGTTATGTTTTTTTTTTTCCATGTGCAATGGTTGAGTGCATTTAAGTGCGTGTTTGCGTGGACACACCATCCAGATACATTTTACCGCTGTTCGGCAGGCCTAAATTTAGAATGGCATCTGGAGGGGTGATGTGGGAGGAAAAGAGCATGTGCTTTTTTGCACATACTCTTGCATGTTTCCCAGAGGTCAACACCCAAAACGGTGAAGCAATGGGAAGAGTTGTCAGCCTCATAAATACCGTGTGTGTTAATAAGGCGATCAGATAATACCAGGAATAATATACACCTCCCTCTAATCTATGTTTTCATAACGTGTTGAAATAAAATAGACCTCCACATGGAAGCTTAGGTAACAGAGGGGTATCTGTTTGAACTTAATCTCGAGGTGCTGACTTTGGTTCATAACTTATGTGATGACTATGTTATGAGGCGTGTGTGTACTGAGCTGCCCTCACAGTAATAACCTACAAAATGGGACTAGTGCTCGTCTCTCATCACATGAAACATTACATATTTGACGGATCATTATCCAGAGTGTCATTATCCCCTTGCACACTAACACACACATTTTTACAAGCCCATAAACACACACGCAGATTAACAGAACAGAGGATGGCTGCTGTTGCTATTTTTCTATTTTATCTTAAACTAAAATTCAAGAGACAGCTTTTTGTTTCTGCTGAAAATAGGGTCGGTTGGAGGGGAGTCAAATTAGAGTTTCTACACGGAGGAAAAAAAGCCCACAGCTGCAACATGACCTACATTATAATTCAGATTTAAAACAAATGCAATGCCAAAATATATATATTTTAAAAGTCCAGTATTTATAGTACCTGGACTGAGCAACAACTCCCACAACTTCAGCATAGAGATCAGCCACGATGTGCATGTTGCCTGCGTTGGGTCCCAGATACCTAAAGAGAAGATACATTCCCAGATAGCACAATCAGTTGTACAGAAAGCTCTGCACACCTGTAACAACAACACACAAAACAAAGGCTGAAAATCTGAACTATGTTTCATTCGCTAAATATAATCTGCGTTCCTGTAGGTCTTTAGCTCTCTCACCCTTCTTTGTATTTGAAGTGCTTGAAGGTCAGATTTACAACTTCTTGGATAAGTCCATCCAAAAGAGGATGGAGAGGGATCTGAAAGGACAAAAAAGAAAAAAAAAATAAGAAAGGAAATAAAATCCAAATTTATCCTGCCTCTTGATAACATTCATTTAAAATAGTTTTTCAAAAAAGGGTTATTCATTTTCTATTCAGCTCAGTCTGTGCAACATGGTGTGCATTATTACTCTTTGGGCTGGGTTTAATTGAGTAAATGAAATAATACATTCTGCAAGAGGATGCCGTAGTCTCTGAACAGTAAATAGCAATCAATGTATTATTTATAACCATTTGTGCTTTTGGGGTTTAAGAGTAATACAGTAAAGTTTCAGAGGCTTGATCACTGCTAATTCAGCCTCACCTGCTTCAAGACTTCTATAAGCACGAGTGAAAAGATGAAGTCTATTGCCAGATCCCTCCGCTCCAGTAAGTAGTCCTTCTGTTGTTCATCACTGAGAGAGAAACACAGAAAGAGACAGAGCGGCATTATCTTTCAAATCCATTCGTAACACAGCTGATCCTGCTGAGGGGTCTGCTGTTAGCGTCTCATCTTTGTCTTAATGTAGTGTGCCTGTTCTTGACTATTGAGAATCTGTTAAAAGTAGCATTGATCTGATTCAAGATGTAATTATCTGTATTCTCTGTTCAGTTTGTTTCAGATGTAGAAAGAATCCCACTGGGGAGGTGGGGGGGGGTACACTTTTTTTTCTCCAATAACATCACTAAAAGCAGTCTGGATTTAAACTAGCTGATGCTCACATTTTCAGCTATTTGTGAGTCGGGGTTCAGACACCCGTAGTTAAGTTTTGTTAGATGAGTTCAGAAAGGCTTACATAACTGCTGTAAATTTTAACAATGAGCCACCATATGCTCATTTCCAACTCATTTTCATACCAGTCTCTTCATTCTGGTTTAGATCTACAGTATCTCCTTACATAGTGACGTACATTATGTGTAAATACAAACTAAACAATGTGATCCAGGGACATCTAAGTGAATTATGAAATGGGTGAGTTGTGACCTTTCGTTTAATCGCTCCTTTTTGTACTTTTTTCAAGAACAGAGGAATGCGTCATCCACACTTTTTGGTTTGTGCGAACAATAGTTCCAGACTGAGTGTGTGTGCGATTTGCATTGTCTCACTTTTTTGACTTGGTGTTGGCTCTGGGTCTGTATTCATGGGACTCATCTTCCAGGCCGTTCTGCCTCTTGTACCAGTCAAACAGAGTCTTGAGGATGGATGGCAAACAGTACTCTGCTAGAGAGCTCATAGTGCTGATTAACTGCACAGACAGGGAGAGGTTTTAGGTTTTAATAAAATAAAGACATCTTAAGCCTGAGTTAGGGTTAACAGTTTTAAAAGAGGGGAATGTGTCAATGTAAAGCACACACACCTGGTCAAACTGCGGGTCTTCTCCTCTCTGCAGAGATTTGTTAAGCGGTTTCTCCTGCGAGAAAAAATTTGCGAGACACAGGTTGACATTTTATGGCAAAGCTGTGGAGCTCAAAGTAAAATTTCTCACGGATGTGAGGCAAAAAACGTCACTGAATTTGTTGAAAAAACTCATACTGTTTATATTTTCACTGATGTTGTGCTTTCAATCAACTTAAAACCTGTCAAACAAAAATACATCAATTGGCTTGAGTTTTAGGAATCATATGATTACGCTACTGCATTATGAGGCAAAGCACTATGAATCATGTTAGTGCTAAAGGTTCCTCGAAAACCTAAAATCATTAAGCAAAAGAAGTTAATCCCATCATCTTTTACACAGTTGAGAAGGTCGAGATGTTGATTTTTCTGAATTTGGCACTAGATCCGAAACAGAGCTCACAGAAACATTAGGTTATTCCTGCAGCACAAAGAAATGCAAAAGTGCTTCCAGTTTATTGACATCATTAATATTCATCTTACTAAAGTTTTGTGCATTTGCAGATAAGAAATATTTGGATATTTGCTGTGACAAACTTATATAAACTAAAATCTTTTTTTTTTTTTTTGTAAAAAAAAATAAAATTTTGGTTTGTTTCCTAACCACAATTAGGGAGGACCAAAGAAGTTACAGTAACAATGCACGGTAAACAGACCTTGGTTTAATTATTGTGCTTAATTCCAATTCATATTTTTCTTAGGTTTGCAAGGATTACCATCTAAGGTCATAAAAATGTAATCTGGGATATGTTCAATCTTATACACTAAAAATCTGCCTCATATCTCCTAAACTCAAACATATTATATAAAATGAAGGATGCTGAGGATGGCACGTGCCAGAATGACTTGCTCTGCTTGACAGAAAGTAGTATATTGGTCATAAAAGTCAGTTAATTACATCAAATGTACACTTACTGACTCTGTAACCTAAAATGGGATTTAAAAGAAACAATGAACTTGAACAGAAAATGAAAAATCAATCTGTCACTCACCAACGGCTCAGCCATGATGATGCGAATCTTGCGTTCGGAGAACAAGGTGAAGTTCGCAAACAAGCTTTTGAGGACAAACTCCCCAGGTTTGCTCTCAGGATCTACATTAACGGGCGCCATGACAACAGGATTTTTCCTCTCTCCCAAAGTTCCACTGGCTGGTGGAGGGGATGGCTTCAGTCCCACCGGGGAGGCTGAGGAGAGTTAAAACAGGTTCAGTTTCAACATCTTATTTGTTTCATTCTGACCTTTTTTAGCTTAAAGTTTTCACAATTTTGGATGCTTGGCTGATGTAAACAGGATCATCAATGCTGCTGTGAATGTTGCCCATCACTACCAGATTAGCAATGAGACTGCAAATAAGAACCAGGAAGTGGAGTTAGTTTGTCACAATGGATATTATGAACACATCATTTTGAAATACATAAGTCAACTGTAAACTGTAAAAAGATCAATTTAAAATCTGCCTTTAGATGTATAACTATGTCAATGACGACAGTTTTTATTGATCCTCTGGTTTTGTGAGACAAAGACTCGACTTCAAACACAATTTCAAATAATACTTTATCATTTCTACGCACGCGCATACACGCAAACTTCCATACACGCAAACTTTCGGGTAAGTTCATGTCTTCATACTGCATTATAATCATCTCATAAGAAAAATAGGATTTTTAAATTCTCATAAGACGCGAGGACAAATCAAAAAACGTGGAAGTTATGACAAAAGGACAAAATAAATATGAAGACGGGGCATTTCCTGCCATTTATCTCTAAGAATACCGACATTCCCTCCACATTTCCAAGAATTGCACACATGTAGGGCAGCAGGTGGTTGTTGCCAAAAATAAATCACAAGTCAAACAGTTTACAAAAAAGATGTATAAATGAATAAAAACACACCCCTAAACACAACGTCAGGCCTAAGTAACC
>JBBDHI010000016.1:11959405-11972194 GCA_037177115.1 Craterocephalus stercusmuscarum
CCTTCCTTTTCACATGTAAATCATTCATTTATGGTTTATATAAAGTAAAACTGCAATCCTTTGGTCTGAAATCGTTGCTACTATAGCTCCACACACCCCTTCTTAACCCCTGTTCTGAGGTGTTTCTTTACAGTCAATGACAGTAGCTCGTTTTGATGCTGTCTCTTTAAATCTGAACAGACATTTCACCCTTCCTGGTTACAGTGTGTTGTTTTCTCGGTTCGACTCCGCCCCCTGAGCCTCTTAGCCACTAACGATCAGCAGAGAATATTTTACAAAAATAACATGACCATATTTAGCGGAACCGCAGCAAATACAGCGACATAATAGATAGAAAAACGTAATATATAATGGATAAAACTAAATAGACTGAAAAATATGACCCAAAAAAAATAATAAGATTTATGCGCGGCACCAGAAGTTAATAAATTACATTTTTTTGCACTCCTGAATGCTCGAAAAAGACAAAAACAGGTATTTAAGGGCTTAAAACTGTGGATTTTGCATGATATGTCCCCTTTAAGGGCACTGACTATTCTAATGAGAAAGGAATTTCATTTTCAACCATGAGTAAACTGTTTTGGGAGAGAAATGAGCTTTTGCAAGTGAACCATGGAGGTGTGCTGAACCACTTCCACCAAATAGTTGTGGTGTTAAAATTGCAACTATCAACAATAACTCACACAAAGAAAAATATTTCAAAGGAATGGACTGGCTGAACCATCCAGGTTATTTTGGAAAAAGTGATAAGTGTTGAGAACATTTGGTCTGTTCTGAGAAATTAGTCAATGTAAATGAAGAGGATCTTTCCATTTTGGTGGCACTGAAGATTTAGATGGGAAAGGAAGATATTCTGAAGCATGAGCGAACAGTTTTGGGGGAGAGATGAGCTTATGCAAGTGAGCCACTTGCAAAAACGCAGGCCAAACCAAAGGAGAACCAGGTCTTTGTTCAGGCTCCAACTGATTCAGGAGTTAACAAATTTTGGCTCAGGCTGTGAAATATCCATTTTAGCTCAGCAGAAAGATGTAACACAGATGCTTCAGTCTTGGATGGAAAGCTAATATTCATTTGGCCAAGCATCTGTCAGCTTAGGTGGAAAGAATGATATAAACTCAAACAAAGTGTCTTTTACATACAGTTCAGCCAGCTTCCACAAAGACTGGAAGGTGTTTTCAGGGATTCTTCTGATCCTGTTGTCCATCAGTAATCTAAAAAGGATAGGGAGAGATTTGCCGTCATGTGATAGAAAGTGCTGCGTCATGTAATTTAATCTTCTGAAGACCTCACATTACAACTCGATTAAGCTTTGGACTCCCTGACTCAGTGCTGGCTCAAACGCATAGTTTTAAAGAACTAAAACATAAAAAATAATCTGCAGAAAGTTTACTACTTGTCTCCTGCTGTCTTCCACCAGAGGCCAGATAGATTAACCATTAGCAGACAGGAGGAAAAATAACTAAACAAAAGCATGTGCGTGCATTTTCCCTCACACAGACTTCACACATTCTTCAGGACACATGTCAACACATATTTGGAGCAAGTCAAACCTGATAAGATGAGGTGATGATGGGAAAAAGATTTTTCTGATTATTTTTCTCATAATAGTTTTTTTTTAATTTCGCTTTTATTGAATTCTGGGTGTAATAACTCCAGATGAAGCTGGGGTTGCATGTGTTTCACAGTCTGTTCCTCTTTTGTAATCTCACCATTTTTTTTTTTACCTTTTCAAATATATTTTACTCTGAAATTATAATTTGTTATCATTGTTCCATTTATTAACGGTCTTGAGAACATTACGGAAAAGATGTTTATTTGGGTTTTCTTTCGCACTATTGTTTCACTGTGCCTCTTCTAAACTGTTGCTTTTGTTGCCTGTTCTCCAGTCTCACCGCAGCCCTAAGACGCCGGCTGCATTTGAGTCCTCCATTTAAGCAATATGTAGGTTCAAGGAACTGGAGATGCCACAGTAGAGCCAAAAAGTATGTGCAGTGTTCAGCGGCCTAGAGAATAATCTGGCCAAATGCTGGAAGTAGACTGATGCTGGATGGATCAATGATCACTGGATGATCAATGATCTTGTTGACGTTGGACCCCTAAAAACAGACTCAATGATGACTTTATTGTCCCTGCAATTCATGCGATTAATTTTATTCAAACATTGTCGGTGCAGACATCCTTTCTGCTGTCAGTGTTTGCAGACAGCAGCAGGTAACAGGATACAACCGCACAAATGCACTTTTAATCACTACTTTTAATCAAGTTTATTTTAAAAGGGACAATGCATATTCATGAACATAAAAATTTTAATATACCAGAATTAGCCTGAGGCTACTTTCCATTCGCAGTCCCTGGCAGATCAAGAAAATATAAAAGCAGCGTACAGCAACACAAACAGAAAGTCTTAGATAAAAATCATCCCTCCAACATGTTTTTGTGGTGATATGTCTGGTTCCTCTTTAGCCAACATTTGAGCTTTATTTTAAACATTTTGAAAGTCTCTAATGGCAGCTGGGATCCTGTTCCATGTTTCAGTTCTGGTAGCACATGTTAACTGAATACAGCATTGTACTTACTGTAGCCAATCAGCAGAGTTACAAAGGAAAATCTCTGGCCACGAGTTACAATGCGTGGGAACAAGATATTAATTATGTCAAGGCAACACATTAGTATCTTGTGGTCACGAGTTATTATTTTTTTATCGATGTCACCAGACAGGCTCCGTCTGGCTTTGGAGGAAACATGCTGAAGACTAGGCAAGAGGAAAATAGGAAGAGTATTTGAAAAGAAGAACAAAAAGCAGCATATAATACAACTCAAGAAACGGTGATAAAGAAGCAGAGCAAGGCTGAGAAAGTGGATGTTTTTTTTTTTACTGTTACAGTAAATTTTAGTTTAGCTATGTACATTTCTCTCTGCAAAATAAGACACTTTTGTCTGTACCTTTTATATATCTTTAATAGAAAACATATTTCTACCATCAAAGTAAAATGACTTTAGCAATAATCATTTTGTCAAACAACTGGAAAAATAGTAACATAATTATTGAAGTTTCATGAATATTAAGATTCTGCAAAACTAATAACATTTAATAATCAGATACAGTTTACTAGCTCACCTTTATATTAGACAGTCTACTGTCCATCTAACCAAGAATGAACAAAGAAGGGAGAAACATGAAGCAGGTTTCAGGTGTCTTCATAAGACATCCTCCGAAGTTTTGTGTTACAAAACATTTGAAGTGAATACAGTACAGTTCCCTAGTGTGAAAACCTTTCTTTCTCATGTTTCTGTTATCATGTTCCCTTGCTTCCAGATGAACTTAAAACTCATTTATTTTAAGATAAACCTCGATAACTGTAATTACTAATACTTTGGATTACTTAAAAGGATTTGTACTGTTGTCAAACAGACTATCTTGGCTCATCTATCTCTTAGACAGAGCAGGGCCTTGCTGGTCCTCTGCAATCATTCCAGTTTTATTTGGTCAGAGCAATAGTTTTAACATCTAAAACCCTTTACAGTTCTCCCTATTTAGCGTTTACTGATGCAACAAAATGTTAAAGCGGATCTATGCAACATTATCATAGTCATAAAGCTAATTGGAAGTAATTACTTTGCTTGACTCAACTGTTCTGATGAAAAAGCTGACATTCCCTCCTCTATCGGGTCTCCCGACACCTAAAACAGCACTTGCAGTTTTGACCATTGACGCTCGAGTTTGTTTTGGTTTGGAAGTCTCTCGATACACGAGACTGCCAGTCGTAAATCTGTTTGGACAGATTTGCATGTTTCATCTGCGATTTGTTTTTTGCTTTGATACTGCTTTGATAATTACTCTTACTACGTACCTTTGAAGCCATAGTGGCTCGCCTGTTAAAAAAAACCATAAGTTGCCTCTTCTTTACAACATTCTTCTTTGTCTGTCGCCTATTCTCGCTATGGAGCTCCCCCTACAGCTTTGGGCGCACTGCATGGTAAACATACCCAGAGTTGCATTGATCTGCTTTAAAACATTTGTTTAGAACATTATATAGTATGTGTTTATGGATTAAAAAAATTGCCTGCAACTTGTACATTCTTTGTTTTCAGGTTATGCATGTGTACTTTTTAAGTCGTAAGTACACTTGTTTTTTCAGGAATTTTTTTAAGCACAGAAATCACAATAATCTATCTCAAAGACATCTTTATAACGTATAGATTTTGTGGTAGGAAACAAAACAGACGTTTTTAGCCCTTCTTTGTTTTAAAACCTGCAACATGTCAAATTATTTTGCATTGATCATTGGTTGCCGCCGGAAGGTATGCATGTTTCTTCTGTGTTTGCTACTGAATATCCTGACATTTGGAGAGGATACTGTTTTGTCTGACTCATTTCTACTCGTATGATAGAAAATGTGAAGACTGCTGAGCATCTGTTGTTGTATTTCATGTCTGGAGATGTGAAAGAGAGAGACAATTACCTCAAAATGAATAAAAAAAAACATACATTCAAGGATTTAAATAAGATCTAATCGCATCTGCACATTAGAAAATGTTGAAAAAAAGTCCAGACTTTCTTGTCTTAAATTAAATAGAACAGCACTGTCAAAGCATTGAACATGGACAAGCATCTCACTTTGACTACATGGTTTAATTAGATTTTTTTTTTGTTTACTGAAAGTGTTATATTTCCGTTAGACTTGCTCCAACTATTTATTATATATTATTATTATATAGCGCAGCCAGTCATAAAGATGTGGTTACTTTAATACAGAAACAGCATCACAGTTAAAAGCTCTTCCAGATCAAACTGATATCTGATATTGAATGAGGGCACAAATGAATGCAGCAGTGGATCATTACCACGCACGCATACCAACATGATGATTGTTTTTTAAAAAAAATCACTGAAAAGGACTGTACTTAAGGAAGAAAAATTTACAAAAGCAGACATCCTTAAAAGGCGAAACATGGCAGGCCTAAGTGTGACAGATGGGGCCACATGAGGAAGATGTGTTCATCTGCTTCATCTAAGCTGAACAAAGGGCTCTTGGTAAGTTCTCCACATGGAATGACAATGTTACAAAAAAATAAAAAATAAATCAAAAATCAAAAACATCGAAACCTCCTAAAAAACTGTGTTGTAAGCAAAGTAGTGTTGCTACATTTCAAAGTTGCATACTCACAGAACTTCAAGTTTGCTGCACGTCTTCAAGATAGAGTAGTTCAGAGTTTGAATCTGGTTTCCCTCAAGATCCCTGAGAGCAAAACAGAACAAGAAAACAAAGACAGGACAAAAAAAATGAACATGTAACAATAAACAAAGTATTTAAATACAAGACTGTGCTACGGCATGCAAAGGTTTTTACACCTACAGAACCTCGAGTCTTCAAATAACTTTTAAAAGATAAACAAAGACAACATTTCTGAACTGGCCTGTTAAATGTTAAATGCTCGTTAAATGTTGTTCACAATCACTGTTGGCAGAAACAAGCTGCAGTTTTATGGCTCCTGAAAAGCTTGAAACAAATGAGTAACAAACTCCAATGGGCTATTTGAAGAGAACAAAACTTGAACAAAAAAAGGACACTACTCAGACCATAAGATCTGTTGATAATTAAGTAAGCATGGAGACCAAAGCTATAATAATATTAAAACCACAGAAACAGGACTGCCAAAGCCATGGCTAAAACAAAACAAACAAGAAAATTTGATCAATACAAAGATTGCTGCTGCAGAAGCAGGGAAGGAGGAGAATCATAAAAGTACACAACAGGCTTTCACAAGCTTTTGTGGATGTGCACAATATGAGGATCTCACTGAATGTTCAAAACAAGTAACATATGGCACAAAACCGCAGAGCACTGCCCTTAAAGAAACAGACTACTCATGCAAAGTTACTTCAGATTGACACAAAAGTGCAGTTGCTATTGGAAACCCACATACACAAGGTGGTTTCCTCTACCATAGTTTCTGCTATCAACCAGCTCTCCACAAGTGATCTGTCAAAACAAACTTCCTTGTAACACTGAAAGTCCAAATGTTGCATAATACAGCTCAGCAGATTCTAACCAGGCATGTCTACACAGAGGTGCAACTAAAAACGCCACATGCTCCCTCACCGGGGATGTTCCTGATCTGAGCAAAAGCTCAAAGATCATGTGACACATGCAGCACTGCTCTCAGTGTACCCAACAAAACCCCTGACCCTGGTTAAACTTACTGTTAAAGAAAAACCCGAAACCCAAAATTTTACATAAATGCTTCATCCTGACTTATCTGTTCACAACATGAAGAGGGGACTGAGACAGCTTGATGAGATCAGCGTTTAAATTTTTTGGGTTGCTGTTTTTGTTATTGACAATATCTTAAAAAGTTCATTATGAATGTGCATTTTCAGTTGCAGCAGCAGCAAGACCGCAAAATTCTTCAGGTACACTCTCCATTCACACCTGCTGCAAAACTGCACAGCCATTGCAGCACAGGGGGGGTACGAGGCGAGCACAGGAATCATGTTAAAATAACAAAGAATGCTTTAAGCCTGATGCTGTTTTGGATTGAGGTCACAATTTGATTATTTGTTCACAGTGAGAGATTTTTTTGTGTGAAGAAGCTCCTGATAAGCGAGATGGACTTTGCATAAGCTGAGTGAATACAAAGTCTGAGATGGGGCATGCTCCACACACAGAAATATAAAAGCTACAGATCGCATAAGGTCATTATGAGCGTCGGCCTCATCCTGCTGATGCTCTTCACTCGGCACAACCTGAAAATAGCAGGTCAAGCTAACCGGTCACGGTGACACCAGCAGGAGGATCGCTCATCACAATGTCAGCTGCTGTCGCCACAGCTGTGGGTTTTCAAGCACCCACACAAACATGCATCCACGCAACTAACAAATTATTTTTGTGCATAAAGTTTTACTGAATCTCACACACTCACATGCACTACACACCTGCATACACACAAGTACACTGTCAGAGCAGACTCACAGCCAGTCCAAGGCAGGCATATGTTGACAGAAGCTCGGATGCGGAAGCTGCTGCAGGGAGGTGTGCACCATGGATCTGTGGGGATGACATTTCACGTCAAAACAGGGATTATAAAGGGACAAAAAGAGCTGTCATCCTGATGAACGTTAATTAGAATTTTAGTTTAAGCTACACACTTCAAATTCTTCAAATGCCTTTCTACCCAAAATCAGACTAGTAAGAAAACGAGGAATTTTCTTGTTCTAGTACAACTAAAGGTACATTTGTTTGGGCAAAAGCAAAGATTACAAAAAGTTTCACATACAGTAATAGTTTAATTCAAGAGTTCAAGAGAGCCACTACCACTGTTACATATCAATCAGTGGCTCTGCAGATCACCTGTCATGTTGGAAAGTTGGTAAGTGGCTCACCTTGTTTGGGGAATAAAACATTGTGAGACATTTCTGTGCTGTCTGTTTTGTTCTGGCACTGTCATCAGGAATAGCTGTACTACGATAACACTGTCTTTTAAATTGGATCAAATGACAAGATTCTTATTTCCCCTGCAGAACAACACATGATCTTTCCTTCATGTAGACACTTTGGTTCTCAGCATGATGAAAAAAGCCTCGGTTACGAGGACAAAAACTTATAAAATGCAATAACTCAAGTACCATTTGATCCTCAAGACCTCTTTGTATTGCAATGAATAACTCTAACAGTATTTCTAACACAGTAACACAGTATTTGTATATCATATTATTCCATAGAGGGTAAGAGAAGCTCGATCTACTGTAAAACGCAAAAGCATTTTTAAAAACTACATGTAATTTGATCCCGTTTCAGTGCTGTCTTTTGGCTGTTTTTATTGGCGACACATCTTCTGTGTACTGAATGATGTTAGGTGTAAGGTTGTTTATGTTTTGTTCCAGTTTCTTGTAATGTTTGGGTTTTGTGCGCCTGTCTGCAGTTTCCCATCAGGTCAATAAAACAAACTGTGCAGCACTAAATGAAAAAGCATCACTTAAAAGATGAAGGGTTGTCCCTGCAAAATTGCACTGGGGCCAAATTGGGAAATGGCATAGTATCAAATAATTTTATTGCATTTTGTTAAATGGCCTTCAAGGACTTTTAAAGACGTAAGAATACATTATAAAGTAGTATAACACTGAAGCTACATCGTGCTGCTGCATAGGAGGGTGCAAAATCTTGGACCGCATAAAAAAACCAAACTGATATATATTTAGAGTTTCAGCCGAGACTTGGGCTACAGGGTCTAATTCCAGAAATAATAGGAGAAATAAAAGAGAAACATATGGTTGCTTCTAGTCTATCAGGGACTCCAGTGAGGTACAACCACAAACAGAATGAAAGAACTTTTATGAGGCTTCAGTTTTTAGGCATAAACATGCAAAGAACATTTAATGAGATAGATCCCTGCTGTGACCAGAACTCTGAAGAGAGAGCATGAGTCCAGCTGAGAACATGTGAACAGGCAGGTGTGAAGCTCACCACTGCTTCAAATGATAAATCAAGACTGAGAAAAACAATATTATTATCCCAGTTTTTTGCAATGTGCAACTGCAAGACTTGAGCTAGAGTCACTGAGGCACATGTGAACTGATCTGTGCTTAGATGTGGTTTGACCTATCAGCTGATATACAGTATATTCACATAACTGACAACAGAGACCTGCAGCCTCCTGATGCATGTACATTAGGTGTTTTTTAGACTTAGATTTGGTAAAAGTGTTAACAGACAAGATGTTGTAAGGTGGTATATTTATCACAGGCGTTAATAAGTTAATAAGTTAGTAGCAATTAAACATTTAGATCTACAAAAAATTAATTAAGAATAAATCACACAAACAGTATAAATAAATATAAAGTATGAAAGAAAAAAAAAACTCACAGGTACATGAGGGAATGGAGCCCAATGAAGGTATCCTGGGACAAACTGCTAAGTGGGTTATGATCCAACATCCTGGCAGTGAAATACAAAAAAGGTTATGCAGTCATTTGACTACATTGATGCATAATTCAACACTTCAGAAATAAGGCTTATTTACTGCTGAGCACAGACCAAGACTACCCTCAATTCCAGTTCAATTCAATGACTTATTGTCATTCTTGTAACAGTGCAGTAATAGATATTAACAAGAAGCCATTTGAACATCCTTATAATGACATGAAAAAAATCTGAAAGGACGAGAGTGACGCCCCCAAAAAACAATAAACGTGCACAGGTGTAAGACTGATTATGATTCTGCAGAAGACATCGAGAAAAATGGAAATACACTCCAACATTCAAGTCGAAGTACAAGTCTGTATTTAATCAGAATATCAAATCTTAGATCAGGGATTATAACGACGAACATATTCCTATTAAACGATAAGAATTTGTTTTTAGCTGGAGATAAAAAAAAAACAACAACCAAATGCAAAACAAACCAGATAAGAGCTGCTGTTCTACAGTTGGCTGACATATTTTTAGCAAAGACATCATGTCGTTGCTTGTGTTACTGTTTGATGAGTCCCTTCATATCGCTGCAAAGCTGACACTGACTGCTCCCAGAACTGATACATCCACACGATTAGCATTCAGCCTCAGTAGACGGCCACTGATTTCTTTGACTATCTCCACAGCTGTACTTATTTATGACTGAGAATGTGGATCAACTTTTCTAGTTCTCTGCAGATTTAAAACCATCAGGGGAAAATCTGTTTCTGTGAACAAAACTGAACCACAAACTTAAAAGGGAAGAACTAGATGTTTACCATGATGCTGATGTGAAGATAAAAATGGCATCTTAAGAATTAAAAGCAGATTACGACTATTCCCCCAAAAGACAAATAACTACACAAACTATTTTGTCTTTGAATGTGGTCTAATATGCTTCACCACAGAGAATCCCTCCAGCTCTCCATGCTATAAAATCCTAATAGGGTGTACAGCAACACAGGACACACAGTCGATGTACAGTACAAGTATTTCTATGTAAATGTGGGCGTATGTACCATAAGCCCACATCTGTGGATAAATGTGTTACTCACAGCCATTCTAATTGGTTTAGATCACTGAACACACCGGGATTAAGGGAGGGTATTAAATTGTCACTGAGAAACCTGAGGGAATAAACACAAAGAGGAGAAACATAAAAAACACACAGCAAGTCCTTATGTTTGGATCACTTACGATGTTGATTTCATCTAGGAGTTTTTGTTAGGAAAAAGTTGATATATAGCTTGCAGCACATCCTCAAGCACATCCATCTGAACCAGATGCCCCTCAGCTCAAACAGAGCAAACATCCTGAGACTAGAAGAGTTCCTGAATTAGCAGAGTTTTTACACAGCTTATAGTCACAGAAAATGACCAACATTTCAGTCCAAAGTGAGAAAGCTCATCAAAGATCTAGTTTCTCACTGTGGTGTGGCTCAAACTGGGAAAATATGTTGACTTCAATGTATTTACTCTATTAATCTAATTATTCTTGGAGATTGATAATTATACCTCATGTAGTTTTGTTTTGTTCCTATTTGTATGTATAATCCCAAAGACATTTTCCAGAGGAAAAAAAACTCAGTTAACTGAGCGCTGAAGATTCCCATTTCAGAGTATGATTTAACAGAATGAGCTGAAAAGACAAAGACAAAAAAGGACTTTCTAAACCCAACCCCAACTCTAAGTTCATCAAGTTGAAATAAATAAATGCAGAAATATTAAATTTCCATAGCCATTCAGAGAATATTAATGCCAGAACTTACAACTTTTTCAGGTTGTAGAGGCCGCTGAAGGCATGCTTGGATATGAACTGGAGGCTGTTGTTTTGCAGAAACCTGGGAACAGAGAATAGAAATGTGTTTCTTTCATCTGAAACTGTGCCACTTAAGTTGCCGATCCCACGTGTGAAATGAAACAACATTCAGGCATACTTAGGTAATCCTTGACATCAGCAAAGTCCCCAATGTATTAAACTAACGCCACTGCTTCACAGTCACTCCTTTCCCTTTTACATCTCTAAAAGAATGGTAGGAAACACACTGGGCAAAATGCACACATACTGTAGATGAAAACTGGTAGTCACCGACCGATCACTGGCAAAGTTTGAAATCTTCCCATGAATTCATCAATAAGACACAGTCATCACACTTGATTGTGTGGATGGACTTTGATCGGAAAACCTTTTGGTGATGTTTGCACAAACACATTTTGTTGGTTAAGAGCAATTTTATTTAAAAGGAGCTGTGGGAGCAGGCAGGATGCTTGAGGATCCAGGCAGGAAATGACATGCAATTAAGGCCAGGGAATGGGAAACAGTGTTGATGGCATCTGTGGCCACGTGGTATGTGCTCAAACCGGCCTCCCCTTCCAGGGGGAAAACTCGGAAAAGCTCAAAAGCAGGACTGGAGCACTTTGCGTCATATTTCTTACTATACTGACTGGGGTTATATGCACAGTGGAAATGAGCTCAAAGTGGTCATTTACCCCCCGGACCACTGTCCTTGTCTCAATTTACAAACAAAGAGCACGAAAAACAGAAATCTTCAGGTCATTCAGCCTCTCCCAACTTTCTCTGTGAGACATCATTGAGCATGCAGGTATAACCGAATTCATTACACAGACGATGCCCAGATCGCTTGAATGGTGATTTCATTAGATTCTGTGGTTATAACAGGATTTCATTAAGCCTGGAAAGGCTTTTTCTAGTTGACAAAACTAATATTATGCATTTTAAAAGTCTGGTGTTGGTCAGACAGAAAAAATACCGAGCCACTGTTTCTTAATGTAAACATGTCGATTGTCATTGAAAACTCATAAACAAAATATATCTTTAGTTTGTCGATCCATTGACCAAACATATGGCCATGCATGCATTTATTTTGCCCACTTAATCCAATCCTTTGACACAAGGGCGGCTGGAGCCAATCACAGCTGCCCTCGTTCCAGAAGTAGGGTACAGTATGCCCGATACGGATAACAAACAGGAACACAAAACAAACAACCACTTACTGTACGCTCTCCTCATTTCCCCACTCATAACTTATGTAATTTACTGCTTTCACCATGTTTTCTACGTGAATGATAGCTCTATAACTGTGTGGCAGCTTATTGTGAGTGCTCATTTCATGCTTTAACTGCTGGAACAGCTGGCAGGCCTTAGGTAATTACTTCAATGAATAGGTACTGCGTCATCACGTTACTGATGATGAGAGCTGGTTCACAATGACCAAGTGAAAAACAGTTTCCTGGAACTATTTTATCACAGCCACAAAGTTAAAAACCAGGCAGTAAATCTGTGTTGTACATTTTTTTATATTAAAGTCTCATTCAAATATTGAAAAATTGTTTGTTTTTTTGTGTTTCTTTTAGAAAAATCCAATACGGTTGTTATAGTAAATGCAATGAAACTGACCATTCAAGTGTATTAGGGATTTTTTTTATTTATCAAGGCAGAATTTACAGATTGAATGGTCTTTGATACACCTCAGTAGACAAATGTAATTTTTGATGCCCTTTTTGAAGCTGCAGTATTTGCAGACTCTACAGCTGTGTGGATCCGAGCATTAAACAGCTTCAGGTAGGCTTATGTGACAGCACCCTGCATACAGTATGATAAACTGCATGCTCAGTTTTATCTGGTCATTTCCAACATACAGTTAAAAAGTTTGCAGAGGGGTTGATTTTTGGCTAAGGTATACCCATGTTGTACAGCAGTACAACAAAAGTTTCTGCATTCATGTATTAGATCATGATTTTAGACTTAATCACCGTTTTTGATTGTGTTTGTTTATTGTAATTTTTGTGTTGTATGTAAAGCACTTTGAATTGTCTTT